>NW_022045910.1:0-21753 GCF_001654015.2 Drosophila navojoa
AGAGAGAGAGAGAGAGAGAGAGAGAGTGAGAGAGAGAGAGAGAGAGAGAGAGAGATAGAGAGAGTGAGAGAGAGCTTCGCACTGCAGTAACTATACAGACTCTATCTATGCGAACCAAAGTTCTGCTTCCTTTTTACCTCTTTAACGCCCGACTGCAACGTTCTTACTTGTTTTGACATATTTATTATTCAATTCCAAGCAATATTTAGCTTCATACTTAAAGATATTAAAGTCTGCACTCGATTTTGAAGAACTAAACAAAAGTCTTGGTTTTTACAAATTTAAGTGAATTTTATAGTTTTACTTTATTTTGTATCCCCTTATCATACAATCAGCTAATTGGATTATACTGTAAATATTCTGCATGCAAATCAGCAAAGCTTCTAAAAAATAGCGTGCAAAACTCGCTTCATTGTGTTAAGAGTAATGTCGGCTCTCGAGGGATTAAACGTAAGCACCTTCATTATCGTCGCAATGCACCACCTGAGGGTATGAATAGAATCATTCGCATTGATTGACAAATTCAATTTCTGTGCAGTTGGTTAAGTGGATTGTGGCTACGTTGGCGGTTTTCTATTTTTGTTATAATACAACCCACACCACCGCCAGCACCACCCGTTGTCAACTTGCTGCAGTGAAAGCGCGCTGCTCGATTGCATTCAGTGCCGATTTCAATTAAGCATATGAAAGAGGCGCTCGGCCACACAATGTGGCACCCGGCAACAATTGAGTGGGCATGGCCGCAGAGCTGCCCATTGGCTGCTATCATGTCGGGTCAGTCATTGTCAGTGGGTCGGCAAAGTAAGAAGAAGAAGGTGAAGAGAAGAGGCAACTGGGCGCCAGAGCGTTTTCAATATGCGTTTTTGTGCCTCATATTAAGTGTGCTTGCGTGTGTGTGTGTGTGTGTATGTGTGGCATGTATTGTGCTCTTGTTGAGGCATGTGAATGGCTCTCTGCCTGGCAGCGGTTGCACATGCTTTTGGCCAAGCTGTTGCCATATTTGGTTTGTTAATCTGCCTTTTGCCGCTGAAGCAGCAGCTGCCGATTTTCATTAAAGGCAGCGAGGCAAGTGAAGCTTTGCTTTCTTTGGCATTTGGCTTTTCTTTTTGCAGTTTGTCTGTGTGCATAGCACACACACACACACACACACACACACTCACACACAAGCAAACTTCTCGGCAACGTGTTAGCCCAGCCCCCGATCAAACATTCTAAATGGCTCACAGCTGACTTGGAGACCAAAGCAAAGCATGGCAAAGCAAAGGAAATGGCGAAATCCTGCCACGCCCAGCAACAATGCAAGTCAATCTCAATGGCTTTCAACTCTTTGCCAGGCACTTTGATGCGGAACAGTGCCAGGATACACAAGCCAGCCCGAAGTGCCAAAACAAATATGTAGTCAATAGCAGTGTCTAAGCCTGAACTCAGACTACAAACTAAGCTCAGGCACCATAAAAAATAAAGAAGAATAAAAAAACAAAAACAAAGAAAAGTAAGCCAGCTGTTGCACTCAAGTCTGGGTGACTTAAGAGACCCTTCCATTTATTAAAGAGTTCAGTTTTAACGACTGTGCAGCTCGAGAGTATTTTAAATTTGCCCTTCCTTGTAGTTAATATCATCCGTAGTGATATCACGTTGCTGAATCTCTCCGAATTCAATCGGTATTGATCACCATTTAGAGCCCATTTCTTCAGCGCCTCCCAGGAGGACTTTTCTGTCAAGGAAAATTCGAATAATGCTTGAGTAAATGATGCATTGCCAAATAGAGCTTACCGCCGGAAATCAGCTGGAAGTTGAGCAACAGCACGAAAATCAAAGTAAACAAAGAACTCTTAGTTCTCATATTTTGAAGTTGAAAGAAACGCTACACGCTGTGATTTATTCACCTATACTGGAGCTATGCGAACATTTTTAATAAATGTAACGAATTCATTTAGTATTAGCTAAATTACACTCTGTAAAAATAGAGGCAGAAAATAAAATGAAGAACAGAAAGGAAGAGCAAAGAATCATGCCAATTAGCTGTGAGTTATGTGAGATATAAAGAATTCCACATTATTTTAATATATAAATAGAACATTTAATCCATTTTAAGCTGAATAAATGTTTTTTATTTATTTTATATATACGCTTGCACGCATTGGTAAACAGCTCAATTAGCTAGCTCGCTTGCTCTCGGGCTGTGTTAATTCTAAAAACCAAGATACACACACACTAACACACACACACACATACATACACACACGCTGCAAAGTTTTGTTGACTTTGTATATGGGTCCTTTCGGCCATGTAAGATTCTTGTTTGCTTATGACACAAATTGCATTTGTGGATGACAACAAAAGCTTTGGTCATGCCAACAAGATGATTAAATTACTCATACGCCCCATGAGCCGTGCGCGCGCACACACACAAACACACACTGCAGACGCCAGATGCCATGGCCAAAGTTTACTGGGAGTTATTATTATTGTTTTAGTTTTTGTTGCCGCCCGGCATTTACTTAATTAAGTTTTACTGCAGCAGCAACAGCTCGACATGGCCATTTAATTAGTTTTTAATTATATATACATTCTTTTCGTTTTTTATTTTTGTTTTTGTTTTTTATTTAGCAGTGAACGCTCAGCTCTAAGCGCCGAACGCTTTACAAACTGGACACCAGAGTTGGGTATTTGCTTCGAGTTCATTTAATTTTATTTGTATTTGGTAGAAACGCCCACGCCACCGTAAACTAAGCAAGCCCCCAGCGTGAAGCGTTCCTCATTTAGCACATTATTTTTACAGGCTTTGTGTTGAGCAAAGTTTTTGCTTAATAGGCCAGTCGCAGCTTGGGCTGGGTAAATGAGTTTTGTTTAAAATTAATAAAATTTAAGCATGCTATTTAGCGAATGCCGCAAACTTCGTCAGACAATGCCAGCCAAAAGTATGCAGCCAAGCATTTTAATTGAATTTTTCAACAGGCCAACAGCCCAACAGCAACAGCAACAACATCATCATCATCATCAGGCGAGGCGCTAATTGAAATAGCCAAGCAAATATTGCAGTTTTCTGCATGTTTAAACGGCAGTCGAGTAGAAGAACCAGCAGAAATGGTCGGCGGCAGCTGCTCTGTAAAAATATTTACACACTACGCTGTTCCATAAAACACCGCAAAACAATAAAATTCGCAATAAACCAAATGGAAAACACCGCCAGAAATGCAAATGAGGAATTGCTGCTGGCTCATGTGAAATGCACACAATGCAAAAAGGCATCACACACACATACACACACACACACACAAGTCAAACAACAATAAGAACAAAGCAACAAAAGCAATAAAGCAACATTTTAGGAAAAAAATTGCACTGTTATGTAGGTATGTGTATACCCCTCAAGCATTATACCCTGTATAAGTATTGAGGGTAAATTTTAAGTGCTCCATTTAAAGTTTAGCAAACGACTTTCATTTATCAATCGTTTATCTAGTGCTAAATTAAATTTGTTGTACTTGAAAAAAATATATGTAATTACTGTTTTTGTCATATTATTAAATTTTCATATTTTTGTATTTTTTTTTTTTATTTTTTATTTTCTGTTGATCGCTTACTGTTATATTTTTTTTTAGTTTTATGTTAAGCACTCCTCAAAAATATTTATTATATTTTTATTATCTTATTTTTGCTTTTAATATGTATAAAATTTAATTTTTAAATATTTATATTGTATTTTTTTTATAAATTGTTTTATCTATCAAATTTCAGGTCCTAGCCAGTGCTGCCAGCTGTATCGACGTTAGCCTTCGTTCCCCATTCGCTTCGCTTCGCTTTGCCCTGCGCAACTCAGTCTTGAACAAAGCAAAACGAAAAGTGGATCGAAAGGCAACACTTTTTCATAACTTAAATTGCAAAAGGCTAAAATGCGACTGACTGGAAAATCAACACAAAAGCCAGCACAACAATGAATAGCAACAGCAGCAACAACAACAAAACATCAACAATAATAACAACAAGAGGCAACTGGAGTCAACTTTGATTTCCTGTGAGCAAACACAATGATACTTTTCAATTAACACTACTGCTTTGAGGCACTGTTGTAAATGTAATACCACGGCAGAGCCTCAAGTAAAACGCCGTTTTATCAAAACGAAGCATAACTAAAGCCATATAATTAGCAGCGTATGCAGCTGGCCCATATATATTTACATATATATATATATATATATATTGAGCTGTACTTAGATATCGGCAAACAGTTAGAAGGGCAAATGGCCATGCATCGCATTTTGTTGCCAACATTTTTACTGCTGGTGCTATGGTCCTATCAACAGCAGGCCACAGCAGGCTACTCTAATAATAGCTTATATATAAATATACCATATAAATATATATGAATTGAATCTTATTTATAGATTGCGGCAGCCAAATCAGTTCCGCATCGTCATGTCCAGCGACGAAGAAGCACCTGCCCAAGGTTCTGGAGCCAAATGATGAGCTCAATCAGTTCGACGAGTTGGTGAGAAGTAGAAGCTTGACGAACATAATCTGGACAGTTCTTAAACTTATATTTTTACGAATTTTCAAATCAATCTTTATGTGAATGTAATTCATAAACGTATCTAATCAGAGTTCATTTGAAGGTTATAGACAATGATCGGATTTTCTCTCTGATTTTGTATGTTGCCCGAATTTCTGTTAGCTTTCGTGCTGTTTTGCTTGTTTAAGAGATTTTCATTTACCTTTGAAGTGGGCTTCTGTCAGATAGCATTTGTATTGTTGTTGCCCGCATTTCCAGCTGTGCGCTTACTTATTGTCTCTCTCAGTGGCTCTCGGCTTAGGCAGGCAGAAGCATACATATACATATACATATGTACATATATATCTATATGCATTACTGGAATTCCTTGGGCTTTCATTTCAGATTTGGATTTGAATTTGGCTTTGGCATTTTGCAGGTGCAAATTTAAAGTCATAAAATGCAATTTGTTGCCGAGAAGTGCAGGAAGTTGTTAGTTGGCAACAACATGCTGTTGCAATTGAAGTGCTCGCAATTATCACATAGTGTTAAACAAAAACACAAGCAGCAACAACAGCAACAGCAACAACAACGAATGCCACTTGTGCGCCAAGCAGCAGCAACAAGGTGTCAACGAGAACAACAATTGCAGCAACAGCAGCTGGTGGCAAGTGTTGCACTTTTGAGCACCGACCTGCAAATGGAGTGTTTACAGCAAAAAAATGGGCAGCACTGGGAGCCCGGTGTAGTGGAACAAAGATTGCTATTGCTGAAGCGGCTTCCTCTGCGCATGAATAAATGTTAAAACACAATCGAGAGCCATAAATTCCGAGCAGTCATCAGGTAAAACAGGTGTGAAAAAGAGAGAAATGCAAAAAATAGAAAGAAAATAAATGAAATAGTAGCAAAAATGGAAAAGAAATAGCCCAAAGCGAACAATGCGAATGAGAACAATGGCCAGGCCCAAGGCCCAAGGCGATGGCGCCTCAGTCTAATTGGTATAATAAAATGTCATAAACCGAAAGAGCGACCAGTGGACCTGGCCAGTTAAGCCATGAAGGAAGCTGACAGGCTGAGGCTGGGGCAGCACAGAGCAAAGTGGGCAGGCGAAGGGGTGGGCCGATTGGTTTCAGGTCGGCTGACTACAAGTTTTGCAAAGACTTAAAGCTTCCGGCTTAGCGGCGATAGATAGACTGCTGTGCACTTGGAATAAGGCAGGAGTCGAGCCAGCAGTGGCCGGTGATATTGCTGCACAGGAGAGATATAGAAATGGCATTAAGGAAAATGAATGCAAAAATAATGAAATTACTTTTAATGAGGCAATGCAGAGGGAGCACAATAGATGAACTAACTTTGCAACTAACCTAAGTGGCAGGAAAACTCTTCAGCAAATAATGAGCTGATGCCTCGTCTGATAACAGCAATTCAAGTTGTTCATTTGTTTATTTTTTATATTTCTATTATTATATTTTTTATTGAAATTATATACATATAAACTCTCTTACAATCCTTTAGTTGTGACTGTAGTTTAACGTAAAGCTGTTCACTGCACTTACCCTAAGTTCTACAATATATTTTAATTATTTCAACCTTCATCACTTATTCGTCATGCCACCGAATCTATCCCATCTATCTCCTGCATCTATATATAGTGAAATTTATTATTATTATTTTCTTTTTTTTACAGTTCGTCTTGCACTATTTCTTCTATTTCCCGGCATTAGTTGTTGGTATTTCTCTGAGTGTAATTTATCAAGTCATTTTTTCTTTATACCATCCAAGTGAGCCAATTGTCAAGGATGCCATGCTGCCCGCTGCGCCCATATATCAACTGTCAATTCCTGTGCAATGCTTTGCCGTCACAATCAACGAAATTAGTTTCATTTCCAACAAATGGCAAGGCAGCAGAGACCACCCGAAAGCCAGCCAAGCCACAATCACAATCGACCCACATAGCATGGACTGCGCTTAAAGCTCAGCTGGCTAAGTTCCTTCTCCTTCTCTCTCCCTTTCTCTGCGACTGATTTTTTTTTTTACAATCTCTGACTGCTCCTCTTCTATTCAGTTTCCTCATACTTGGCATTCGCTGCTTTTGATGGCTGCTTTTGATCTTTCCCGTGCTCTGATAAATGATAAGGGGCCTGGACGGAACCGGCAGGAAACGCAACAAAAAATATAGAAAAAAATTCACCAAAGTGTAGAAAATTGCGCCTCAGCTGTGAGGCCCGCATCACCAAACAAGAGAAAGAGAGAGAGAGGGAAGGGGACAGGGAGAGAGAGATAAATAGTTTTCAGGTGAGATAAAAGTGCGACTCGAATTTATCGCCTGATTCTTAAATTCCCTAAATGGAATAGAAAATCGGCTGCATTCTGCACAACGAGCTTTAAAAAAGAGTAGCACAACTCCAGTGCCCATCATGGTGTCAATTAGCTGTAAAATGTTGATGCAACAACACACACCTGTCATGCCTCACCTGCCTGTCAGCATTGTGATGCCATGAATAATGCCCGTCCGCAGCGCTTCATAAGGCCGACTTCGTGCTGCAGCACGGAATTCACAGTTATGCACGAGTCTTTCACCTTACATTTATTTTCATAATGAGCCTTCAGCTGCAGCTACTGTTAATTGAGTATTCATAGTTATGCACAGAGTGCTGCGTAAGCATGTGACCTATCCGCTTGACCCTTCACAAAATATCACTCATACGCAGCGTGTTTGCGGCCCGTTGGGCCTTGTTTACACCACCACCCGCTGCCAGCCGCGTGCCTCCCTTGCTGTTCATCAATATGGCATTCGCCCTGGTTGCCTGTCATGTTTCGAGCAGGGAGAAACGAAATATGGCGAAATTGTTATTCAATTTGTGCCCATCAAATAAAAAACAAGTGGGTAAAATTTTCGATTTCAGGTAAAAATAATTATTATTATGACTGAGAGATATGCTACTTTATTAAATTAAACTAAAGAAAAGAAATATACCAAAGTATTATTGTGGTCAGTCAACGATATATTTAAAAAATATATATAAATGAGAGTCTACTGTACAAATATTTCAATTGAAATGATTACAAAATCCTTAAACTACCTCCAAATAAAAGAGCTGTCAAATTATTTCAAGTATTGCGAATATAAACAAGAAAGAAAACTCTAACCGAGACTGCTCGACTAGGAGATGCCCTGAGCTCTCCAGAGGGCGATGGTCTAAGAGAGGAGCAGTGATGTTGAGGGGGAGACACCTTGAGAGGGCAGTGACCTTGAGGGGCAGTGAGCTTGAGAGGGATGTGACCTTGAGAAGGCAGCGACCTTGAGAGGGCAGTAAACTTAAGACGGCAGTGACCTAGGAAAAAATTTCAAGTCGGACGGATGGACACGGCTGAAACGACTCAGCTCGTCGCCCTGATCAAGAATATAAATATACTTTGTGGCGCCCCTCTACATGTGACACTATACCTGAACCCATTTTCAATGAGAAATCGGGGCATAAAAAGTCGATGCTAACTAATATTTCGTCTCTAACTAACTCTATTCCACAATTTGTTTCCATACTTGCATTCCTTTACAAATATATTCTCTTGTTGCGGAATTATTTGGTGTGTTCTTGTCTCATCCATAATATCCTATCCAATCCATTTCCATTTCTGGCAAATTTCGTCATATTTTTTACGACAAATATCTGCAGAACACTTCCCCTTCGCTCCACCTTTCTGTTGTGCTGTATTCCTCTGTCTCTTTTTTTAGTTTGAGTAGTCCAAGAGCTGCCCTCCTCTGTCGGCACTTATTTTTTGTTGTTTGCCATTTCATTGTCTTCCTGCAGCGGAGCAGATGAAACAGCAGAACGATGATGGGTGTGGATGCTGGACGGTAGCTCAGCTTCTGTTTTACATTGCCATACACTCGAGTATTTGCATTTGTTTCTGCTGCTCCTTTTTTCAGCAACTGCTGAATTGCCCCTCGTACCACCACGTATTCAAGTCCCGTAGCTTGTTTTAATTTCGTTTTTTCTTTTTTTATACATTTTCTGGCTGTTTTTTCTTTTTTTGTTGGTCGGCTGGAAGGGCGAGGCAGGCGGCGGGGATTTCGATGACATCGCAGCAAAATTGCAGCTCACAATTTTTTCACCCGGCCTCGTTGCTGCATTTCAATTGAATTGTCAGCGTTTTGCTGCAAAAGCGAACAAAAAATGTGTCATAAAATGTTGGCTCGTTAAGAAGTCACGCATTCAGTTAAAGTGCAATCCCCCCGCAAAAAATTGTATCCAAAAACGTAATCAGAAATTCTTTTACGATTTTTGTGGTAATGCTGAGGTATTCGAGTACCTCCAGCAAAACCTAAAGCGATTAGTCAATGAAGCTGAAAAAGGATTCCAGCTAGCTGAGAGCGCAATATATTTATTGATTTCCAAAGCCATAGACTAATCAAATAATAGTTATACTATATCTTGTTTATGTTATCAAATATATCTTATATATCCTATATCAAACAAGAAGAATTAAGAATAAATTTAAATTGTATGTGGCGAATCCAAGTAACAAACAAATTTATTAAATATTAATAAATAATTATACAATAGTAAAATTCAGATTTCATTAGAATTTTTTTGTTTCCTTACTAGCCTTGCATATTAAATGCAAATTTAATTCGTGAGGGAGATTTCACAAAAGGATAATTGACACTTGTATATAATGCGCAATGCGAGAAAAAAATTACAATTAACTGATGCGTTAAATAATTTAACAGCTTAATTGCATTGTCTGGTTGACAATTGAATGCTGGCACTTAAGCTGAAATAATTAATTATCAGCCTCATAATGCGTTACGCCTGTCAGCTGTCAGCTGCAACTTGCAAGGCAATTGAACAGCAAACATTTTCGATGGAAAAACAAATAAATAAAGTGGAAACTTATTTCAGTTTCGGTAATACCCTTGACGGGCGCAGCTGTCAAATGATATAAACTCAATATCGTATCGACAGGAAAAATGCTCGATATTCTATTAAAAATAGAAATAGAAAAATAAACACAGCGTTGACAAATCGGACAGCCACACCGAAACGAGAGGAAGATAAAGTGTGGGCAGCCATAAATTCAAGAAGAAGACAACATAAGCTAAAGTAGCGCTGCTCGCTCCATCACTCTGGCTGCTGATGACATCATTTTCCATTACAAAGATAAAGCTGCATGCGTGTCTGTGTGGAAAGCGAGACTGAGACTGAATGTGCTCCATGTCCAAGTCCAGCTCGGTCTTGAGCTAAGCTGTCTGTTTGCCATGGACTTTGGCCATAAATAAGTAAAAGTAAAGCAGGCACTGGCCCAGCCACAGCTGAGCCAACTAACTTGGCCAACTGGCAGCCCGGCCACAGCTCAAGGCGCCGCAACTAATCAGCCGCGGCGAAAGGCGACGCGATGCGACGCGTCGCTGGCAAATTGCAATTTGTACGCTGCAAATTGGAGAGTGTATCCAGACATATACCTAAGTGCTCTATCGATGTGTGCGAGTGTATGCGGGTGTGTGTGTGGTGTCAATTAAGTTTGTTTGAATGAAAATTGCACGAGCTGCTTGTGAAAGATTAAATGGCTTACGGCAACGCGACGTATACTTAATATGAACGAGCAAAAGAAAAACTAAATGGATTGAATCAAACGTCGTAATATAATTAACAATCAACAGTCAATCAGAAATTGATCTGTATGGATAATTTGTCTTCAAATTTTTAATAAGAATAGAGATTAAAATTTCGTTTTATTTTATGCTGTAAAAGAATTGTTGAACAACAGAGCAAAGTAATCGAAAATCGAAATAGTTTCGAAAAAATGGAACACGTTGTAAACTAATAATGATAAATACTAAGTAACTAACTTAAAGTATTTGAAAATAGCTAAGGCCACTGTGAAGAATCTCAATTAATTTTGGCCAGTCCAAAAAAAAAAATGCCTGGAAACATGCTAAAAGCAACTAAGAGTAGCTAACCAAATGAAGCTAATTAGATTGCGCCAAGCAATTTGCAGGCATCAAGGCGTCGACGCAATGCCTTGCCAAGACGAGGGCTGACAGAGAGACAGCCAGACAGCCAGACAGACAGGCTTGACGTGGCCAACTTTTGTGTGGTGCTGGATAGGTAGGCAAAGGGGTGTGGCAGGCACACATCAATGGCAGCTGCCAGGCTGTGTAGTTGCAAATTTGATTAGCTGCTAATTAATCTCATTAATTGCGACGACTCCGAGTTTAGTTTGCGAAAACTGTCGACAGCTGCGTGCGGAAATTGTCAGAAATTGGGCGGAATTGACTGCTTAAAGGCGACAGGCAGCCGCATCCTGTCTGCCCCTGGTGTCCTGCCATTGTTTACAGGCTGGCTGCGAGCTGGCTGCATTTATTTTAGCTGCTGCAAACAGTTTTTATAGCTGACGTTGCTGCCCTAACTCGATTCGATGAATATATAGATAGATAGATGGCTGCTGGTCCATAGCGCAAAAAAAGGATAAGCAATGGGATAGAAATTTCAGCTACAAATTGCACTAGCCAAAAATTGTTAGCCACACAAATTGCAGGCAAAGATGGGAGGGTAAAAAACAGAGAAAAGTGTGCTTAAATTTTACCTGCAAAGAGTAGACAAAAACCGCAACTATTTGTCGGTGTGTGTGAGAGAGAGAGAGGGAGATAGAGAAAGAGCTGTAAGCAAATATGCAAAAACTGTGAATTTGTATTCAATTTCTGCATTGGGCTACAGGTCGATTACACCAGCAGCATCCCCACACACACACCCACACATACACACAAAATCCCCTCCTTTTAGCAGCCTCCGATTTGAGCTGGCGTTTTCTAAACGAACAACAGACCAAGTGACCAACCAGCGAACTGACACAGCGTATTTGAAAATTGATCACCGGAACATCCGTGCGCTGACCGGAAATGCACAAATGCAATTCCAACTGCAGCCATTCACACAGTAAGCGCGTATGTGTACATGTGTGAGTGTGTGTGTGTGTGTGCATCGCATATGAATAACTGTTTTGCATCAAGCAATTGTTTGAAATTTCAGCACCAGTGGCATTAAAGCGAAGCCAACTGGAACCGAATGAGGAATATACATACATATATCAGCTATATGTATGTAAATAAAATACTTAGAAAATAAACAAAATTTATTAAAGCTTTACGAGGAACTGACAGACTTCTAGCCAATTTTGTTTTATTTCTAGAGCAACAAAACAAACACATTTTATTGCAATTCGAATTCGCTGTATTCATCAAATATTGAACACTAAGCAAAAATGAAATGAGCTTTGAGCTGTAAAACAGATTAAATTGAATAATAAATCGAATATTTCATAAAAAATGTAAACAAAAATATATATTTTTCAAAGCCTCTTTGTCAGTTGACAAATCTAACCCCAAATCAATAAATATTTGCAGAATTAAGAACAGAAAAAAATAAACATTTACTGTACATAAAAGAGTCTTCATAGACTGGCTGATAAAATAAATAAAGATTTTTATTATATTATTTATAAAATAAACCAAAGAAGTTTAACTTAAATGCAATTTGTAGCTGTATATATGTATATACATTTGATATTAAAGCAGGAAGGGATATTTAATAAAAAGAGTCAGTCACTGTACTGTAGATAAGTAAATAATTATTATTTATTCATTAAAAACATCCAAATTAAACCTAAAAATTGATATAAGTAAAAGATAAAAAGATTTGGACCACAAAAAAAATAATAAAAATTAATTTTATTTATATTTATATTTATGAAATTATATATATCTATTTCTATAATTCCCCTGTCATTAATAGATTGATGGCAAGATAAAAAATTCTGCTAATATATATATGTACATATATATCCACATTATAATGCCTTATCCAAACTTAATTCCAAAGAAGAAACTTTCAGTTGTATCTCTGTGCAATTACTAAAGTCTAACCAGCTTGGTTTTAGTTTCCTTCAGCTGACGTAATATGAACTTCATGCGGTAAATTGCAACTGCAACTGGCTGTAAATTTTAATAAAATCGGCCAACATAAAATGCCAAAACTTTTCGCGCACCTCAGCGGCAATTTTATAAACAACGAACGCGAAAAAAAAACAAAATGAGAAGAAAAAAAAATTAATTTACACGCTGCATGGGAAAAGAGGACAAAGGGAGGGAGAGAACGGAGTGAAAACTGAGTTTTTGTGCGCCAAATGGCGCCAAACTATGAAAACTAATTTAAGTACCTAAAGGACGTATGAGGTGCAGGGAAAACACAGCAAGCCAGAGAGAGAGAGAGAGAGAACAGAGAATAGCAAAAGAAAAACACATTGCAAAATGCAAAACTTGTGTTGACACGACAGCTAGGCGCCAGCCACGACCCTTGGCGCACCTGGCTGGATATGGATTACAGGGCGAGTGCATTACACAGACAGAGAGTTAACATTTCTTTGACAGAGTGACAAACTTCGCACGTTGCACAAAGACGGCAACAAAACTTGCGCAGATTGCTCGGCGGCCCCTCCGGAAGCGCCACTCGCCCCCCCGTCTGTCGTTCACACCTTCATCTAGATTTCCTTTGGGGTTGCGGCTGCGTTCTTTATGTGTTACACTAACCTGGTACTTAGTGAAAAGTGAAAAACCAGTGTTACACTGTTGAGCTCTTAACGGTAAATTGTTGTGCCAGAGACAAAAGTTTTCTTCATCCTCTCTTGCTTCTCTTTCATACTTTTTTTCTGTTTTACAAATGAACAACAACAAGATGGAAAAAGGGTTACGAGTGGATGGAAAGAGCAGCGTGGCAGAGGGGGAAGCTGAACTCCAAACAAAATGTGTCAAGCAAGTGCAATGCTTCAAGCTCAAATTTATGCAAAGTGCGTCAGTGCGGTGGACGAGTCGGGGAGCCAATGGGTGGGGCACAGCTGTGAGCGCCAGCGGGGGCAGCTCTCCCAGCCAAGCACTCCAAGTGAATTATAATTTCAATGGAGCTACGCAGAGTCTCAAGAACTAACTAGAATTATATTGCAAACTTTAACCAGAGAGAATATAAAAAAAAAAGAGAATAGAACTATATTTAGATAGAAAAAGTTATTGTAGAAACTTGGCCAAAACCAACTGTAGATGAACTATAAGAATATAAAATTAAAAAAAAAAAACTGCAAAGCATTATTTAACTAGCGTATAAATTTACTTAAAATATATATGTAGATATATATGTTCATTCTATATCCATTTGATTTTCCCTTAACTGCATTGACATATGGCAATTAATATACATAATTTATTTAAAATTAAACTTTAAAGATAGATAGCTATTAGAAAAAAATATATGTATATATATATATATATATAAAAATATATGTATATATATATATATTGTATATACAATAAATAATAAAAATTACTTATGGATTAAATTAACCCATCAGACCCTTTCCCTGCAGGGTATGTTCCATGCGATTTACATCGCTTGCAGTTTACCAAAGTTAATCAGCAATTTTATTTTTTATTATTCTCTTTTTTTTGTGCGCTAAACTTTTACAAGGACAATGATCGGGGAATGCTTGGCATGGGGAGCAAGGGGATGCAGTGAGATGCGTGGACCACACGAAAAATAACAACTTTCAGCTAAACGAATTTTTAGTTCATGAATAAACTGCAGTTTTTTGTGAAGACAAAATAAAGTGAATATACATACACATATATGAAACGTGTACATGTTGTTGGCTTTGCTATACTCGAAGATACCCAGTAATAATGAAAATAATTAATAAAAATCAGGCATAATTAAATAGGCCCTTATGGAAAACCTATTTTAAAAATAAACCATTTTCATAGATGGAAACCAACCAAACTAGTTTATTTTTTTACTCATTCAAATTTTTCTTAAATTTCACATATTTTGCATATGATCTAAACTTTTTAGGCAATTTCTTCATCGAATTGTATACAAATTGTTGCTGAAAATCGTCAGCTAAAATGCCACGTGGCTGACAGATTGACGGACGGCCTGAATACACTCCTGCGGCTGTTGCTGTTGGAATTCTAGGCTGGTGGCCCAGGCAAACGGCAATAATGCGCGATGCTTTGAGTGACACAGGAGCTGGCAATGGCCCCGAGTTTGTTTGATGTAATCGTAGCTGAGTGCTGCAAAAGCAAGAGGAAACTGGGCAAAGCTAAAGCCAAAGCGAAAGCCTGCCACCCAAGCAACATCAATTGGTTGCCGGCTACTCCTGTTGCTCCTGCTCCTGCGCCCCCTGCTCTTACGGCTGTCAAGTGCTGCTGGGTCTTGTAGCGTTGTCACTTCAGTGCGATAGAGTGGGGCTGCGGGTCAATTGACTGTAAGTAGCTTGGAGCACACTGCTGCTCCTGCTGCAGCAGCAATCTGCCGGGCATTAGGATTAGAAGTGTTTATGCAAATGCGGACAACTTTGAGTGATTGCCGGACGGTGGACAGCGCTTACAGCGTGCAGAAGATTGTTGTTGCCGAGGCAGGCCAACCTGAGTGGCAACAGCTGCAGTCGACCCACCGTAGCCGCCTCCTGGGCGCGGCATGCAACAATTTTGAAATGCGATAGGAAATTCCTGCTAAATCGCTTACATAAATAGTTTGTAAAATGTTTAGGGAAAAAATAAAACGTGAGAAAACGAAACGGAAATCCCAGCCAGGCACCTCAATAGAAGTTGATATACACAAATTTTAAATATATATTGCTTATGACTTATTTCCCGTTGAACTAGCTGCTTTATATATAAATTTACTCCTGCTCCAATTCTCTTCTTCTGTATCTCAATTCGTATAAATGCCTCTGCTTCAGCTTTGTCTACTCGAGTCGCGATTTTCAAGTATTTGAGCTCTTTGATTCCTTCTGAGTCATCCAGATCTTACGCAAATTTAACTTAAGCTCTTTTTCTACGAAATTGATTTTGCTTTAACGTCTCTTTCACCTTTATTTGGCTTTGCTATAAGTTCTCTTTCACCTTTATTTGTTCTCCTTTTCAGCTTCAAGTGTTTTTGCCTCTGATTCTCTCACCTTAAATTTCAACTTTCGCTTTTTTCTCCTCTTACTTTTGTCTCTGCCGCTCTCTCCTCCTCTTTCATTATCTGCCTATCACTCGTTGCCCAGTTTCCCCTCGCGTTTCTCGCTTGCTGTGCATGTCACGTAATCGACGCGTTTAAAATCGCCCCTGAAACGCGCACGGCCGTCGTGCGCCTCAGACGGCAATAAAATGTCAGCCATTACGCGAATTTATTTGCGGTTATCCAATTTGGTCGCAATTGCAATTAATTTCTCCCACATTGTCAACCGACTTTTGTTGCTGCCATGGAGCACAGCCACAGTGTTGCAGGGCGCTTTAATGAAATCGAGCGTTGCCTAATAATTTAATTAGGAGCGGCTCAAAATAAATATTGCCCGACTGCTTGCAGTTTGTAATCAAATCAGTGCGCTGGCTGGCTCAGCGCTTGACACAATTCCTTTTGCCCTTTGCGCTGCAATCGCTGAGGCATCGGGCTGCAATCCTAACCGCAACAATAAAAGTCCTTGGCAAAAAGTATTTCACTTTCACGCCGCAAGAGTCGAGACGCAGCCAGGCTGAGACCAGGCCAACAGATTTCGAGTAAGTAATTGCTACAGTTCTCACAGCAATTCTCACTGCCTCTTGCCACTTGCCTCGTGCCTCTTGCCTCTTGCCACACGCAACAGAGCCTCATCCTCCGTCATCTTGCGTTCCGCTTGCTACGTTTGCTTAATTGTCTGCAGTTTCCTTTTCAGCTGGGCTACACTGTGATTTTTTTCTCTTCTATTTCTTCTTTTTTGCTAGCCTTTGCCTCAAGTTCAGCTGAGCCTTAAGGCAAATCAATTAAACTGAACCCACAAGTAAATGCAGCACACCAAAGGCCAGCAACTGCAGCAATAACTCATTCAGCTGTGGCTTTTTGCTGAGCTGCTGCATAAAGTGTTGTGCAAATTGTTTGTCTTGGGCTTAAAACTGAACGAGGCGCACGCTATTACACCTCTCTCTCTCTTTCTCTCTCTCTCTTGCTTAGAACTTAGAAGAAGACAAAAGGCAATGGGGCTAGACAGAAACTGAAAGAGTTTGCCATTCAAGCGAAGCTCCATAGTTAAGCTAATAAATAACAGAATATGACAGTTCTGAAGACATATTCAATTTATTCAAAGCCTGATTAAGTACTACGAATTGCTCAGCTGCTAACTGTTTTTAGCTGAATGAAAATCAACTATTTAAATTAGTTTATGGCGTAAGCCAACTGGCTCAAGCTGCCAGCTGGTTTGCAATTTCTTTTATGCATAGGTAAATGAATTGAGCTGCACACACACACACACACACACACACACAACACTCACTCACTCAGTTATGTATATGTATATATGGACCGCCCGCAGGCCGTCAGTCAATTGAATAGTTGGGCCAATCGAGTCCAATCAGGGCCAGCTGGTGCTGCAGCTAGCTGATTAATTTATGCCAATATGCAATTTTCACACCAACGGGCAGCGGGCAATGACAGCTCAAGCGCATAATTGCATGGTCCCTGCTTATTTATGAGGTCAGCTGGGCGCTGGGCGCTGGCCGCTGAGCGCTGTGTGTTGAGGGTGGTGCGGGCAGAGAAGAAAGCTTGCTGGTCGGACGGGGGGGATGAAAGGAAAGTTGGTGGTTATGGAAAATGCCTTTAAGTGCAGTCGATGCCCATAAATTGAGCCGTCAGCTGGCAAATACAAGTTGCATAAATTCATTAAAAGTCATGTGTATGTAGAGCAGCTGCTTTAAGAGGTCTTCCATTAATTGCACAGCACGCTAAGAGCTAAGATATACGAAGCCAGAGCAGCACGTTTTTGAGAGAGCCGAATTGAGAGATTGTCAGATTGGCAACTCGCAAGTGAAACTACAAATTTATGCAAATTGCTCGAAAATGCTAAACACTCTGAAGCTGAATTGAAGTTCTCAATTTCTCACTCCATCTTGGGTCTGCCTCTTCCCGCCTCTCTCTCTCTCTCTAACACACTCTCTATCTGTCTCCATCTTTATTTTTATCGGCGACGTTTAGTCTATGCACGTGTGCACTTTATGGCCAGCCAAAGAAAAACTAAAGCTAAATCCCAGCCACGTGTGGCAGTTGGCATTTTGATTAAGTCAACACGCCTCTCATTCGGCAAAGGAGGGCAGAAAAAAATAGCATAGCACACATTCGAGCGCGGCCAGATTACGTATACGACGTCTGAGCCGCGTCGACTGTCAAATGAAAATCAAAACGACTCGGACAATGAAAGCACGAAAGCGGAATAGCAAGAGCAACAACAAAATGTTCAAATGTCAACCGCAAGCATCAAATGCCAGCCACAAAGAGCTCACAACGAAACTCGAATGCCCTCGTCGTAAAGTAATTATGGTAATCTCTGCAAGAGAATTGCTTAGCTGTAATCAAAATAGACTCGCGTTGAATATAAAAATAGTAAATACAAATATAAAAATAGTGCAGTTCCGCGAACAAGCTGTCCAAGATTTCGACTGAGGGAATATACCGAAATTTCTTCTTGAGATTATATATACGGCTGGTCCCCAGACACACTGATATGAGCAAGCTTATATGGTTATAGTGTCTTCTAGATTCTACTATATTTCTTATGCAGTATTAATTTAACCGTTTAACATTTCTCTTCCATATAAACAAAAAATTATATATATTTATAAAGACCAAATATTTATAAATAAACCAAACATTCAAGTGCTTGAAAAGTCTTTATGTTATCCTACTAAATCCATGGCAGCTCAAGTAAGCAAACTTGCCAAGCAGTAAACGCGACCACTTGAACGTGAATTGGTTTAGATTGCTCTTTGCCACGAACCAATCAATGTCAGTCGCCGTCAGTCGCCGTCAGTCGTCGTCAGTCGTCAGTTCAGTTGATGGCTCGCGGTTGAAGGTTGACGGATGCTGCTGCCCGGGCTGCACATGTGCCGGGCTGTACGCTAATCAGCAGAAATCTCATGCTGCCTCGCATATGACAGCAGGCGATGAGTGCTAACCGAATTCAAGGGAAGCTCGCGCTTAAAGGGCCGTGAAATTCACGCCTGACAAATGATGCTTGAAGGCCAAGTTAAACGGGTCGTTTGTGGCTTTTGCTGCCATTTCTTGTTCGCTCCTGCCTTTTTGTATAAATTTATTTGAAATATTAGCAGGGACGGCGTGTTTAAGCCTTTTCTTCGGTTTTTTGTGGTTTTTTTTTTTTTTCTTCTTCTTGGGCTGACAAGCTTTCAACACAAAACTCGTTTTGTGACATAATAAATAATTGTGGGCACTTTCTGTGGCATAATTTATGCAGGCTGCGAAGTAAAAAGTGGCCCGGGCTTCCAGCGAGTGTTTGTAATTGAAAGTGCAGCAAAAACAGAGTCATAAAGCAGGCATATTTATCAGCCATAAGAGAACTTTAAGACGGGTCCGCTTACCAGCATTCGAGCCACCAACAGGCTGCTGCGCCCTTATCCTTGAACTGGAATCTGACCATGGCCGTTGATTGTCCTGCTGTCTCGTGTGGCCGCCATAAATTGTGTGCAACATCTACATAATATCCCCTAGCTGGCATATCGTGTGTGTGTGTGTGTGTGTGCGTGTGGGTGTGGGGTTGTCATTGCCGTGCATATTAGCGCAGTTTAACGCATATTTATAACACCTACACACCCAGGCTAATGATCAAAACGTGCCAGACACACACATACATACACACACTCATGTGTACATACGTGTGAATCTGGCTCAGATTTTTATTTATTTTT
The DNA here is from genome assembly GCF_001654015.2 of Drosophila navojoa. The sequence goes on from NW_022045910.1 coordinate 19,257, forward strand.
ATATTTTTTCTCGGGCTCGAAGCGAAGGAAACAAAGTGCTAGTAACATGAATATGCGAAAACACGAAGGAAACGCATTAATTAAATTTCGGTTTGAAAAGGCAAACCAAAAATTCGTAACTCTTATTTACGGCGCCCGAGAAGAAAGCGCCAGCAAAAGGGGAAGCCCCCGGAGTGGAGGCCGGCATAAAGAGAATCATGTTTCGTGCCCGCACATTACAAACAGATATACATACAAACATATATGTAATAAGTATGCGTGCATGTGTGTGTGTATTCGGCCGACATTTGATTGAGAATTATGTATGAGGAGCGTGAGTCGAAGAACTGAGGAAGCTCGGCCCATTAAAGAGGCCGCGCGTGAAAACGAAACCAAAGCCGATGCTTGGCATTATTTATCAAGGCCAACCGCCTCCCATTGAGCGCAGAAGTAGAGAGATGAGCGAAGTAATAAAACCCCATAAGAAAGGCAAGCCGAATGGCGGCGGCTTAACCGTATTGCTGATATTACAAAACACAGATAATCATATAATGAGCAAAAAGGCGAAGGAATTCAATTCAATTATTATGCGATAAACAGCAGTCATTAAATATTAAAGTGCTAATGGAAATGCAACTCTTACTCCTGTGTGAGTGTGCCGCACGTATGGCTAACAAAGGAATTGTAAAAGAAAAGGAAGTGAGAGAGAGAGAGAGGTAGAGAGAGAGGTAGAGGTATAAAGCATACCCAGAGGAAAGACAAAGAGCAAGTTGCCTGCACTTTTCCAGAGAAACGCTTCAGTTTTAAAACTAGTTTCATTTCGCACTGATTGAAGTTCCAGTTTCATTATTTTAGTTCCAACTAGAGTTTATTTACTTTTATATTCTCCTTTGTTCCACTTCAAGATAATTCCATATTGATTTTCACATTATATTTCACACAGTTTCTCTTAGCTAGCTCCTATTTTCAACTATTGTTCACTTTCTCGGTTGCTCATATATCGAACTGCTTCTTAAGCGTATTTTATCTCTTACTATCGAGGGTTTATGCTAAATCGCTTAGTTTTTCTATAGAGTAAAATCTTTATTTTGTTTTCGCATAAAATTCCGAGAAACTGAAATCCAGAACCTGGTGAACAAACAAATTTGCTTACGCTGCCAAAAAAGAAACACACACACTCACACACACACATACACATATAAGAAAAAGGGAGCTGAAACTACATTCGCATGAAGAGCAAGCAAAACAACAACAAAAGCTTGTTTACTTTTTATGTTGTCTGCAAAGGCACGAAAAAAAAGAAACTATACAAAAAATTATATATATATATATATATGAGAAAAAAAAAATGAAAACGAAAATAAAAGGAAAACTACTTGGCACTTGTTTACCGTTAGCCGTGGCTTATGCCATACACCTGGCGCCATATCCATATGCCATATGTGCTTTATATGCATATCTTAGCATGGCCAGGTGTCTCTCTGAATGTGTGCCACGTCCACCCACGTCCATCCGCACACACACACACGCACACGCACACTCTCTCACGCATACCTAAAATTGTGCTCTTGGCCATATTTGCTGGCTCGCACGCTTGGCTTAAAGTTGGCGAGCTTTTCGCCACGCCACACGACTCGAGGGAAATTTTATGGCAGTTTCCACATTTGCTTAGCGCTGTTTAATTTTAATTTATTTTATTATTTGTCGCAAAGGTTAACAATGCTTCGTGGTGCATAAAATTATGACAGTGCCCCCGGAGAGAAGGCGGCTCTTCCACGTATTCCGGCCGAAATATTTTGCAGCTAATTTTACGCATTTCTAATTCAATATTATGCGCCATTATGCCTTGCGGTCGGATTGGCTTATGCTTACGGCTTACGGCCCGGGTGTTCGAGCGTAGCCCGAGGCCTTTTTAAATATATCCACATAGTTGAGTGCTTCGGGGGTTGTCAGGATTTTATACATGTTGCGGTTGGCCCTAATACAAAATTGTGAATTAACAAGCATTTGTGATTTCGAGGTTAACCTGTCAACACTTTGAGGCTTGGTTGCTATCATAATTTGAGGTTAGGCACGGCATTAATTACCCCACTGAAAAGTTCATAATTTGTTTTCGCTGAAACTTGATTCATTTGTTATTTGCGGTCGTGGGAATTAGTCCGCATATAATTGACTATAAATTGGATTATTATATAACTTGTTAATTAAGCACTTGTAGCAAAATAATATTAAAATGAAGCAAACTTGTCTTGAAACAGAATTTCGATTCATTTCCACTTGAGTTACATATATATTTTGATTACTTTCATTCACACTTAAATTCATTTAAATATTCGAATTTCGTCAATTCAATGCAATGCAATTTTGTTATCAATTAATTTTGGAATTTATTTTATTTAAAAACTATGAAGGCTTTTGATAAATAATTAAACTGCCAAAGAATTCTATTTCGATTTTCTCTCACTCTCTCTGTCTCCCTCTCTCTCTCTCTCTCTCTCTCTCTCTCTCTCTCTCTCTC
>NW_022045910.1:21763-32485 GCF_001654015.2 Drosophila navojoa
CTCTCTCTCTCTCTCTCTCTCTCTCTCTCTCTCTCTCTCTCTCTCTCTCTCTAAACTGCATTTTCCACAATAGATATTTATTTAGAGTAGCGCAACATTGAAATTCGCTCTAACGTTTTCCTCTCACAATTTCCATTTTTAATCTCTATTTCACATCTAATTTGCGGCTTATTTAGCACACGATGCACACCTTAATTATATATTATTTGTTGGAGCAATCAAAAATGCGTTGCGTTGATTACAAATTTGTTGTAATTCGTGTATTGTGTTTGGGCAACTCATGAAATTGTTGGGGAAAACCACTCAACATTCAAATCAATTGAAGGGCGCGCCATTAGACCGCACGCAGCTGACAGTCGACCTATTGGCCGTAACCAGATGTTAAACATATCATCTAAGCGCTGACGCTCCAAATTCAGTTTAAACAACATTTCTGGCAGGCAGTCCAATCGAACTGCAGCTGAAGGGAAAGGCAGCAGCGCGATCTAAACAGACGCAGGTTTTAGTCCGGAAACTGGAACCGCCACTCACACATTAATATATACATATATACATATCTATATATTTATATATGTATATACAGATGTGCACATTTTTTTAGGTTTCGTGTTTCGTTCTATGCTTTATTTATGCCATGAATAAATGCAAATTTTCCAACACCGTCGCAGATTTTGCAACAGGATAACGACAAGAGTCGCCGCGTGTCCTTTGCATAATAATAACTTGTAAAATGTCATGTAGTGCGAGTCAGTGAGTGAGTGCGTGTGTGTGTGTGTGTGTGTGTCCTTATGCTACGCCTTGCCTTGCGTTGCTTCTGCTTTAAGCTTTTGGCCGTGTGCCGTGTGCCGTAGGCGAATTAGCATTTAATACGAGAGAGAGCGTGCCATAAGGCCAAGTGCATTAAAATTGCTAATACGCCCCGTGTTACACTCATTTATAAAGCAGCACGGGAAATGCCTGTTCCATATCTGTCTGTATATCTCACAAACATCTCATCGCAAGGTATTTTTTTTTATTTTTAATACATATATATATATATATATATATATATATATATATATATATATATATACATTAGGATTTTACAAAGCTAAACATTAGCACACAAATTAAATTGCGATGACGGGCAAATAAATTGGGGTTGTGCCAGGGGCACAGGAATGGGCTGTAGCTGAGACTGGGAAGGGGGCTGAGCATGAGGCAGGAGCTGTGGGAGGAGCAGGAGCAGCCATGTGGTTTTCACATTAATGTAATGAGAAAGAACAAAGCCATTTGTTGGAGCAAGATTAAATAGGTTTGTAAATGTACTAAATTAATGAAATATGATAGCCGCAGCATATGCATAGGCATATCAACTAGACAGGAATGTGTTCAAGGTAAGGGAACTTGCGGCAATGTAATTAAATTCAAGAAATTTCATTAATGCCACGTCTTCTCAAGCATATCCATTTCCCATAAGAGAACTTTGACGGCTCATGAAGCTGATTGCATAACTGTCTGTTACGTTTGATGCATGTAATTGCATTACAAAGGAATGACTTCTGCCTGAATATCTTGTCTATCATGGACTTTATATGCATACATATATGTGCTGCATTTAGCCTCAGCTATTATTGATTATTATGTAATAGATAATATGTACTATATATTATATACTTAAAAGTACTTATCGAAGCTAATGTTGCTTGTCATAAGCCTGATTAATGGGCCTCAGCGCGTGTCCTCCTCAAAGAGTTCATCAATCTCTCATTTCACTTTTCATGTTTGCTTTAATCATGCTTCGCTCATTTGCCTCACTTATCAACCGTTTTTCGTCAGCTTCCCTCGCTTTGCTACGGCGACTAAATTGCATGCATTTTTCATCACGTTAATTGACCGGAAACGTAAATGCAAAACTGGGAAAATTGAAAATGAAAAAAAAAGAGCAATGTAAAAATATAAAATTGATTAGTTTTAGCAGGCGAAGGCTGCGCCAGCTATTTGTAGTGGCTGGATACAAGGACATGGCCGCAGTTCAGCAGCCACAGCAATAAATCTATTTCCATGGCTTACGGCTTGATTGGCATTTGGCAAAAAATATAAATTGTTGGGGGCTTAGCCGAAGGACCGAAGGTCAACATCTATTTGCCAGCACATGAATTCAAATTAAATATGCTTAATTTAATCAGACGCCTGAAAGTGCGCCGTGAAAGTTAATCGTGAAGCTTGGGAGGAATTTCAGATTGCGCATACGTCACGTTGCCGCATGAGCAATTAACGCTGCGCATACAAGAATTCAGCAGAAGTTTCTCGCCCGGATAGTAAGTTTCCCGTGCAAGAAACGCATTCCTGTTCAGTGGCTGCGGGAATTATTTTACCTTAGTTACTTCTGCTGCAATTAAGTTGCGAGCATTTTATAACATTTACAAATTACTATCCAAATGGCTGCACCTGGAACTAAGCTAAAAAGTGCGTCAAACAAGACAGCCAGCATTACACTACACAGCAAGAAATTGAAGACGAGCTGTAAATTGAGATGATGAATTATGGAAATTATATAGATGTATACAAAAATTCTATTTTTTTGAATAGACCCTTAGCAATCATTGAGCATCTTCAATATAAAAGAAAACATTTGCAAATATTTATATCATTGGATATATATGAAATGCAGCTGCATCTATCAAGAGCTAATCAAAGATTTTTTTTTATAAACTTTTCACATATATCGAAATACTTTCCTGAATCAATTTGAATTTTATTCAATTAACATTATTTTCTATTTTTGTTCAATAGTGTAATTGACACCTGACTGGCTGCTTGGCTACCTGGTTGGCTGACTACAGTTGAGCTGAATTTTAGCAAGTGAAACCGAAGACATGCGAGCAATGCGATGAATGTTTGCAACAGCTACCAAATACTTCAGCTCTTTCTCCCTCTCTGTCTATCTCTCTCTCTCTCTCCCGCTCTCCCTCTAAATGCGGGATGCGCGTGTTTTCTGTTGAGTACCACAAATTGCATATAATGGCAATTTGTTGCTTCCCCCATACACACAGAGAGTGGGAGATTGTGTGAGGGAGCGCTGCAAGCTAAAGGGGGGATCGGACAACAACTTGTGTGCGAGAACTGGAGCTAGATAAAAGCCATTTGAAAACTATTACGCCCATGAGATTCATTCAAGTAGTGCGGCATTTATAACTCAAATGCCTAAAAAAAAATATACGAAAAATAGGAACAGCTAAAGCTTAACTGTGAAACGGCAAAAGGATTTGCCAAGAATCAGTGTTGAGCACTGCCAGAAACTGCAACCACAACTAGCCATAGCCTGGCCAGCAATACAAATACATACATACATATATACGTCTACATAGCTGCACGTGCGCCCATAAAAAAAGAAGAAAAACGCCAATGTAGCGTATTTAAGAGACGCCTCTGGGAGTCTCAGTTTGCCCAGTGACTTACACAACACACACACACACACTCGCAAACGTTTCGCATCACTGGCAGGCAGCACAAAATGGCATTCGCAATGCTTCCCTTTTATTAGAATGTGTCCGTGGAGGGGCGTCGAGCGGCGATGCCATTGTCTGATTCGACTCTAGCCACAGACTGTGCTACACATATATAAATATGTATGAATCTATATATACATATATATAAATGTATGTGTATGTATAAATATGTATGTATGTGCTTGTATCTGTATCTTTATTTGTGCCTGTGTCGCTGTGTGTGTAGTTTGTTACACATTTCTTAGCACGTAGTTATCTATACAGCAGAAGCAACAACAAAGCAAACCACTTGAAACAACAATAAAAAGCTTGAGTAACGACAGCAGCAGCAGCAGCAGCCGCAGCAACAACAAAAGTTGCCCGTTCCCATAGCTAGCATAAAACTTGAAACCCTGCGGGATGGGAAGTCATTGCCATTGGATTGCCAAACTATGCTATGCCTACATTTGGCTAGCAACCGCAGAAGTTCGCTAAGGATTCTGGAATACAATAAGGCTTTCTACCATATGGCCATTTACATATATATGCATGTATGTATGCATGTATATGGAGCATACATTCAGGGATGTGTAACAGAATATCGAAGAACGTTTCATTTAAATCATTTCATATATTTCAGTTTACTCAAATAGTCGAGTATTATTTTTGCTTGATTGCAAAATTACAGATTATTAAAAATAAGGAAAAAAATATATAATATAATATAAAATATAATTAATACATACCTTTTATATACATTTATTTATATTCGTAACTTCAACTTACTAATATATATTTAACAACAAATAACATTACAAATAAAATTAAAAAAAAAATGTAAAAGAATATATATAAATTATGATATTATAATCATAGTTACGAAAACTTCTTTATTTAAGATATTTTAATTTTTCTTAATAAATATAATAAATAATATATTATTATTATTATAAATACTATTAGGTATTATAATATTATATATGAAATCCTCTTAGCCTAATCTGAGATCAACTCAACTTTTGTATTATTTCTTGGAATTGCAATTTCCCTAATCCCAATGCAAACACACCTTTACTTCAACTATTTGTTAAGGACTTTAAAAATTCGCAAGAATTTCTGATTTAATTAAAGTCTTAATTGAGTGAGTTTCTCGTTTGTTTGATGTTTTCGCAGTGGCTCCTCAACTGTTTTTGTGGTTTAACAGGAAGCAAAAATTACGAGCTAATTAATTTTCTTATTAAAAGAGTGCAAATAACCCGGGGCTCCTTTCTGCCTTCGCGAGCGTTTGGGCCCAACCCGACTTGCTTTGTTTCGCCCAATCGCTCAAGCATTGTTTTATTTGCACGGCTCGTTATTTATTTATTCATGATTGCTTTAAAATATAATTTTTCTCCGTTTTTTTCTGTTTTTTTAAGGTCGTTTTTGGAACGTATTTGAGAAGCAGCTGCGCTGCTGCGAACTAATGCAAAAATTTATTGTAACTTTTGGCACGGGCGGCAACAGCTGCTGCACATTATGTGCGACTATGTAGACCCTACTGCTCGGAACTGTTTCGCTCAGACCCCAAACCCTCAGTCAAGCCCAAAAGTCAGCCAACTCTCGAGGGGAGTCAGGAAAAAAAATGAGAAGGGTACAAAAACAGAAACACACACACACACACACATTTAGATACACACGTGTATGTGTGTGTGTGTGTGTGTGTCTTTCCAGCTGCTGTTTTATCTGCTGTGCTGCACGCGACGCATTTGCATAGTTCGTGCAACAGCAGCAGTGGCAGCTCAGCTTATGCTGTTTTTTCTACTATATGCATATATATATAGTTACTTATTTTATTTTCTTTTATTAATGTGAAAAATGTAATTTCAGGCACTTCGAGCAAATGCCGTAGCCGTAGCTCCCTAAAAAAAAAATTGGCATGTGGAAAATTGCGGAAAGGCCCTCGTGAGTTTGCCTAGCTGCAAAAATAATTTGCGGCCCCTGGCACAAAAGTTCAATATACTGCATGCAAAAAACGGGAAGCAGACCCCAAGAGCTAAATTATAAAATGTCAACTTTGAGTTTGCTCCAAATAATCAAATTAAATTCAAAAATGTAATTTCATTAAAATCTAAGCTATAATACGAATTGCGATTAAATTATATATATAAAGTTTATATAAAAAACTGTTATTTCTTTGGCAAAATCGAGAAAAATTATATAGAAATTTATGTATATATCTGAAATGAAATACAAATTAAATAACCAATTAAATATGCACTCATTTCTACACAGCTAATTTATATTCTAAAATGTAAATGCAGAATATTGCGAGGGGGAGTAGCTAATTTTGCTTGAAGCTTTTACTTAGGCTGCAATAAATTAACATAATATTCTGTTAATCATATTGAGAGAATCAAAATTTCATTAGATTTGTGAAACTTAACCAAAATTCAATTAAATCTATAAGCAGCTGTAAAGATGGAAATAAAACAGATAGAAATAAGACCTTTTGTAGTATAGTTCGAAGAAAAAGGCTTAAGAATATTAGGCTCACTTTCAATAAAGTTCAAAATTAGTTAAGGTATATCAAATACTAAGTTATCCAGCTTATTTTGTGTGTATCCCATTTCATATTGAATGCGCTCAGCCAAAACATCTTATCACACATTACGGCAAGCACTTTAGTTGACCCTCAAGTCCTGATTTGGACTCCTTCTAAATAGCACAACTACTTATGGGGCTAATCTAAAGGGCTTCAGTTTAAAGCACTTCTTGCTGCCAAGTAAAACTAAACGCTGGCACAGTTCCTTCTACTGTGCCAACTCGATGCTATTTATGAGCTGCGGCTGTATTTGTGTCTGTGTTTCTGTCTGTGTTTGTGTTTGTGTTTGTGTCTCTGTGCTGCAGCTTAAAGAATATACAATTTTCCAAGTGGCAAAGTTTGCTCGTTGTAAGCTCGTAAGCATCCGTTTCAACTCGAAGTTTCAGACTGAAGCAAGCGAGAGAGGGCATAGAGAGAGAGAGAGAGAAGGGGCGGCCGAATAGGTTACACTTGAGTCTCATCTACAAATTTCTGCAGATGGCATATGAGCAAAGTGGAAGAAGTTCGTAGTCACGTGAATGCCATAACATATCGAATTACGCATTACAGTTCGACTAATGGGAATTAGTCGAGTTCTAACGAGCGTGACAAATGCAATTGAAGGCAAGGCCCCAGGCCAACCGTTGGCTGACTTATCTGACGTGCAATAACATCAATTTGTAATCAATATGCAATAAATCAATATGCGCAATAAAAAGCTTTGGCAAATGATGCATTTATAAAATATTTACGCAACTTTCATAAGCCCCCAAACTGTTGCATGCGCATTCAATCAGTAGCAAGACCCAAAAGGACCAAGTGCATAAATGCATAGATCCCGACATAACTTTTATCACAGCTGTGCGCGCCGCCTAAAGGGACAATGTAAACGCCTTTACGACTGTGCTTCCTTAAAGCGAAAACAATTTAGACTGCAGAAGCACTAAAAGCTGACTGCTACGACACTGCAAGAGCAGTGCAGCAGTATTTAATAAAATGCCAAAAGCTAGGGTTGCCAGATTGCTCAAAGGCGAATGATCAACCAATTTAATACTCATTAAATTATTTATAATAATAATATTTGTTTTATCTTTAAAAAATATATTATATTTATGAAAAAATTAAATTAATTAAAAATAAATGTCATAAAAAAAAATATCTATGATACTTATGTAATTTAAATACTATTTTATGATAATTAAATTTAATAATACTTTAGTTTTTCTAGCATATGCCATATTTGTAACTGTTCAATCTACACTAAAATTCCATCAAGAGATGTTTCTGGGAAATGTTTAGTCTCAAACTCTTAGAAAATTTATTGAGCAACAACTCATACAAAATTTGCAGAGATTTTTAATCACCAAATACACACAATATTATTATATGCATCTCGATATAACCATTCAGCAGCCGCCAAGCATTCTTAGCTAAAGCTCAAAGTTCTCGGTATTTGGTGAGTTACCTAAGAGTGTTTTTCTTCAACCACAAATTGTATTCGAGCGCTCTTAACTCTTGCCAAAATGAGCTCCATATGCTGTGCAGCGGCTGCCTGCATTATTATTATTATTACTGTTATTGTGTGGCACAACTGTGCATGTGTGTGTGTCTGTGTGTGTGTGTGTGTGTTCGCTAAGGAAGTGGAAGCGACTGCGGCATAGCCACAGCAGCGGCACTTTTCATAATCTTTTGCATTTTATGGTCTGTGCGGTGGCAAACAGCACAAAAGTCGGCAGCCAAAATTCAAATGAATAGTAAATTGTGGAACGAGAGTGGGCCTGAGTGAGTTGCAGTTGCAAGGGCCATGAGTGGGCGGCCTCGTGGTGGGTGTGGCTGTGCGGCTGTACTGGCTGCGGAAACAGCTGTTTCCGTTACAGCAACTTTTGACCGAAAAACCTCCACTAAAAACGCGTTGCGCGAAATTATTATTACATTTTATGCGAATTCAACGAGTTTGCACTCTTTCTCTATCTCTTTTTTTCTCTCTCTCTCTCTCTCTCTTGTGTGTGTGTTTGTGTTTGTGGAGTAGGTGACTGTGTGCAATTTGCATGATGCCTCGCATGTGGGCGGACGAAGTGGGCATGTCTGCGCCGCTGGCCTCGACTCCTTGGTTAGGTAATTTCCGCTGTGCCGTTTGCTTAATTAAAGCCGCCAACGCGAACAAAAACGCGAATAAATTTTAGACACTAAAGCGCACTTGAGACGAAACGAATTGCCTATACCCTCTAAATATGCAAATGCGAGGAATGGGCATATTAAGGAACTTCGTAACGAGATATTTTGACACACTCAGATCATATAATATAAAAAATATATAAAAGATTTTACCTAGAGTTATAAGTCTTAATAAGTCTTAAGTTAAATATACAAATATTATTTGCGATAAGCAGACTGACATTAATATAAATAAATTATAAATCTAATATAAATCTAGCTAGCATATAAACATTTTTCAAGTAAAGAGAATTTGTAACATTTTTTTACCTAAATAACAGTTGAGCAAATCCGAAGTGCGTATGCAGGGTATTTTATAGCTGTTAAGCAATTTTGTTGATTTATTTATTTGGTACAACATTTTATGAATTATTATGCACTCATTAACATAAAAAACCAGCTTATTTTCTTACGAATACTTTTGACTAAGAACACCAAATAAATACTTAATATTAATACTAAACAAATACCAAGGGCATATCACATTCCTATTCCACTTTGAATACTCGAAGTTTGTAGACATATTTCTTTATATTCATACAGCCTACTGAGTGTATGTTTGTTCATTCTATTTCAATTTTCTCCCATTTATAGGGGAAACATTTCAAGATATGCCTGTCTAGCCCATAGCGCCCACTCCTTGCATTTAATAATATATTTTCGTGTCTGTACCGGAAGCTAATATTCTTGCGATTCGCGCTTGGACTTTAATTAAAAACAAAGTCTGTAGCAACACGACGACGACACATCTACTGCAAAATTAATGAGACAAAAAAAAATAAATTAATAAAGGACAGAAGGGAAAGCATGGAAGAACAAAACAGTCTGGCAACGCCGGACGCCGGACGCCGGACGCTGGGCCGCGGCTAATTTCGTATGCGGCGCACACAAATCTTGTCATTATTAACCCAAAAACCAGCAATGGAACTGGAACTGCAGCTGGAACTGGAATGGGAACTGGAACTGCCTTTTGCTCGTTTGATTTGCTCCATTAATTTTCAGGTCGAGCCGCTGAACCGCTGAGTGGCTCAGCTCTCGCTGCCGCGGCGGCCATTCGGCCGCTCGTTAAACTTCTGCGAGAAGCGCTTTGGCGGCGCGTTGTTTGCTTGTTGATTTGTGTGGCGCTTTTCTGGGTGATTAAGTCATCCATCAGAGACAGCCGGAGCGGGTGCTGGAAGTGGAGACAAAGTTGGAGATGTCGCCAGGCTTTTTTTTATATTTTCCTTTTTTTTGCGCGCGTGTTTTAATGAAGCGCAGCCTTGTGGGCAACCGCATTTACAAAATAATTAGAGATCTGTGCCTGTGCTAATGCCCCAGGGATAAGCCGCCCCTGCCCTGGCCGCCTGCGTGCTCCACTTTGCAATTAGAATAAGTTTTTGGCATAAAAATACTCGCTGTCATCATTAAGCAATTTCGACAGCTATGTGACAGGCGGCGTATACGCAATATGCCCTCAATGATTCGACAGTTTTACGAGTCTCGATATCGGTGCGGGAGTTACACTCGGAGAAATCGGGTATAAGAAGTCCTTCAGGAAGCTGTAGAGCAATAGAAGTTGTAATAATATATTATCGGAATTACTGAGATGACATAGTGTATTTCGAGGTATATTTATCTAACTTAGTGTACTCCCTCCATGTGTAGGCCTACAACAATAAACCAGCAAGGCACTTCGTTGGTATTTTCATAGTTAGTATAATTAATAGCCGTATGCCTGAATGGCAGCAGCCCACCCAATCAGAAGCTGTACATGCTCCAAATGGCCTCTAAGCTTCACTCATTTGGATTAATGAGGAACAACGGACAAGAACACAAAGAAATCTGTTGCCCAGCAACTCGAAGTGGAAAGGGAACGAACTGGGATAGCTGGCAAATTCTCTAATTCGGCTTATTACATGGCCAATGCTAAAGGTGTGGGGGAAATGGAGAAAGAGAGAGTGAGAGAGAGAGGACAGTTGTTAATTTTGGTAAATTGATAAAAATTTGAGACAATTTTCTATAAGATTTATAAATAGATTCTATTTATTTAGTTCAATAACTGAGTAAAGTGCATAAACACTTCCCATTGTTTTCCTTACTTGTTCCAAAGAGGATTGCTTCAAATAAAGATTCACATTACAGAAGCCAGCCTTACGTGAAAAACTTGGCGATTCTCTGAAATTTGAGAAAATTTGTGAACATTGGGAAAATTTGTGCCGAAAGCACAAAGTTTAGAAAGAGAAAGAAAATACATATACAAAAAAAAAAGAGGAAAAAAACATTGCACGAAGAAAAAAAATGTTGCAGAACAAAAGGATTATGATACGTGTGCACTCACACACACACACATAGAGAGAGAGAGAGAGAGAGAGAGAGAGACAGGACACAGCACGTAGCTGGCGGCAGTTTGTAACGGATTCTGTCCTTTTGTGTATATGTGTATATATATATACATGTGTGTGTGTGTGTGTGTGTGTGTGTGTGTGTGTGTGTGTGTGT
>NW_022045910.1:32495-45744 GCF_001654015.2 Drosophila navojoa
GTGTGTGTGTGTGTGTGTGTGTGTGTGTGTGTGTGTGTGTGTGTGTGTGTGGGCGGGTATTAATTTCTAGCTGCTTGTTGATTTCCTTCCACATTTTTGTTGTCTCAAATGTTTGTTTGTGTGTGTGTGTGTCTATGTGTGTGTGTGTGTATTCATGCTGGTTGTCCTGTTTTCATTATTAATATGCTGCCTGCTTTTGTTTACGACACTTTTGCTATTTTCTTGTTTCTATTTTGTCATCTCTTAGCCAAGTTTTTGCGTTGCGTGACACAAATTATTCTTGTTGACACATAAAAATTGTTAACCCTTCCCGTCTTCCTTTTCCCCCTTACCGGCTTCATAGTGCTCTTGTTGTTCTTGCTGCTGGTAGCATGAAAAATGACAATAGATGATAAAATGTGCCAAGTTTTTGTCTTCTTCTTCTTTCTTTTTGCATGTGTGCGAGACATTGATGTATTTCGGTTCGAATTGAGCTGCAATTTGCTCAAGCTGACAAAAAACACCAACAATAAATGATTTTATGTTAGATGTAGAATATATACTGCAAATATGGTATTTCACTGGCCACGCCCCTGCAGCTAACAAAACTCCGAACGCAGTTCGTAATTTATGCTTTTTAATTGCATTTTAATTGTTTTTGTTTAGCATTTGCCAATAAAGTTTTGTACATTATTTAGGCGCCGCACGTTTTTCCGACGCGTACAACTTTTTCGACTCTTTTTCCCATTTTCCGCCTCTGCCTCATTTGGCTAATAGAGTTTTCAGCGGGCGCTAATGAAGCATAGTTTAGACTTTTTCCAGCTGCAATTAGTCCGGCGGCGCCTTTTGTGCAGCCCCCCGCCCACGCCGAGCCACACCCCCTGCGGCTATTCGCACTAATGGCAAATGTGGCCCTGCAGCAAATGGCAGCAATATATATATGTATATAGTAGATATATACTTCTTTTTTTGGCCAACATGCCAAACTGACCGAATGGCCCAAAAGTCATATATATCCGCACAGGAAAACAGAAAGAAAAACAAATTAACCGACTAAAAAAAAAGGGAGAAATAAAATCAAAATAAAAATAAAAATAAAAAAGTGAAAAAGTTTTCGGCTCGCATGCTGGCAAAACCTGCGGTCACAAAAGAGCTGTAAATTAAAATTTACTCGACATGAAATTGAAGCGGCGTCCCACACAGAGATCCGCTCCGCTCTGCTCCGCCCTGCTCCGATTTCATTCAGTTTCCCTTTGCCCATTTTCGTTTTTTATATGTTTTGGTTGCTTTCTGTGTTGCAGTTGCTTTGGCGTTTCCGGTTGATAGTCGAATGGAGAGGGGGGAGCAGAAGAGAGGCGTGACAGTAGAGTCGAGCGCTGCACAAAATATCGAACTGCATTCCGCATATAGATTCAATAGCTATACAGTGCTATAGAATGAACATATTAGATGATTACAAAATTCGGAAAGAGAAGTCAACGAAATTTAAAACTTGTCTAAGAAACTTTTTAAATAACAAGGATAAACAATAAATATATAATATATATGAATATAGTCTATATAGGTTGTATATAATATCAGCTTAAACAATTATTTTTAATATTATTGATCGTATCATGGCTTGGCATAGGGAAATCCTCATTAAAAAACAAGACTTTTTGTTTTGCAATAATGTTGAACATTTTGGGCTTGCAATTGAAGTCCTACTGCGCACTTAACAGTTGGAAATAGGCCGTTTATAACTAGCCCACACCTATTTGTAGCAGAAGCCAAAGCAAATATGTGGCCCAAATCATTAAGTACCGCAATCGGGTTCGCATAGCTCATTCGAAATTCGAGCTAGTCTGGCAACACTGGCCACGGTTTCTCTCTTGTTTTTTTTTTTGGGGATTGCAGCCGTTGTTTTTCATATGCATTTCGAATGCTCTACGTTTGCAGCTCGTTCATTTCGGAACGGATTTCTTTTCTCTTGTCCCTTTTTGTGTGCTGTGTGGCTGTGTGTATTGCGGCTGTTGCCCAGCGGGCTCGTATTTTACGTGGTTAAAGTTTTACGCCAGTCAGACAGACACACTGACACAGAGGCAAACGGACAGGCAGACAGACGGACAGAAAGAGAGAGAGAGAGGGAGAGAGAGGGAGACAGACAGGCAGGCAAGCAAAGCAGGACGCACAGATTAAGCGCCCAAAAGTATGCAGCTTGTGCGGGGCTTAGTTGGCAACACGAACAAAAAAGTAGAGCAAAAGATAAAAAAAAGAGCGAAATTTGTAAACCAATGCGACTGCATTTTGTTTCAATCAATTATCGCGCGGCGCCTCTTTTTTGTTGTTTTGTTGTTGTTTTTTTTATCTTTCTGCTTAGCCACAAAATTGCTGCTAAAAGGCAATTTCCGCAGCAATTATTCAAAGTCAAAATGGGGAGAAAAAATCTAAATAAATTGTGAAAAATAAAAAAGGAAGAGAACGCAATTAAAAGCAGCCGCTACAGTTGACAGCAAATGCCACGCCCCCCCGCAGCGCATGTTCTTTATCCGCTTCACACACAAACAAATAAATAAAATAAATACACGGAGAGAGAGTAAATATGTTTTAGCTGTTTACCCATTAAAAACGACAATTCGGGGCATATTCGTTCTATGCAGAACAGAGCATGGCGTAACCCTTTAAGTATATATATGTATATATATTGAATATTATAGTATTAGCACATCCCCATCATCTAAATATTAAAGCTGCTGCTCCCATCATAATACAGGGTAGCTGCTAGTCGAGCAATTGCTAGTCGTGCGCTCTGCTATTGCTAATATTTATGTATATCAACTCGAGCTGCATTTTATTTATCACAACGACGAGCAGCTGTCAGCTGCCACGCCCCACGCCCCCAGCAAAGCTGCTCACTGTGGCTTAGATGGATTTATCGCCGAATTCGTAAATAAATAGTAAAAACCATTTTTTATATTTGATATTATACATAATATGTTTTCCTTTAATTTTTTTTTTTTAGCTTTTAGTTATTAAGTGTAAAGCATTGCAAATATTTTGGAAAACTTTTTGCCTAACAAAATATTTGATGAAAAACTGCAACAGTTGAAAGGTGTCAAGCGCATCTGTTTAAATAAATATACTAGACTTTAATCTATTTTCGTTGAATACTTAATTTCTTTTATATTTACTTTGAAATCAATCAGTATTTGAGTTATTTATAATGAAGGTAGAATACAAAGTTCTCAACAAATTTGCATCATATTGGATAAAGTAAGATTATCGCTTAAATGATTATTCAATGATTTACATTTCAGGGATCGTAAACCAATATTACATAATAGTCTATCAATTCAAATACATTGAGTCAACCGTTCAAAATTCTTCTAGGTGCCTGATTTCCCCTGCATTGATTCCGCTTACTATTTTCGATTAACTGCCAGACGGAACTATTCGAGCTTAGCTGAACTTGTTTCACAGTTTGGCAATCCGGCATTTACGTTATGCGGCCCACATTCCGGTCACATTCCGAATCTTATTTGCCATTGGATAAGGGTTTTAGTAAATGAAGTTTGCCGTTGTCAACATGGACGGCATGTTTCGAGTTAATTGAATTGTTGTTTTGTTTTGCGCTATTTGCGGATGCAACAGCTGAAGCGGTGCACACGGTGCGGCTTATTGACCTATTGATTTCCCAGAGGTAACATCATACAGTTTACCATCCTCTGCCTCACTCGGAGTGGAATTTGATTTGTCATTATTTGAGATCATTTAACGTTATCCAAATAGAAATATGGCTACAAAATACTTCAAAAGCTTTCTAGACTAAATATTAATAGAAGTAAGTGTTTTAGGTATATACACACTTTTACAAAATATTGTGTTAAATAATAATCACTTCAGTATATATTACGTTTCATTTCAGACTAAAAATAACATTTATTAAGTTTATAATTTTCGATTTATTAATTCAATATTCATATTTTATATATATTTCAAGTATTATGTTTATATATTATTATTATTCTGACACGATTTCAAGCTCTAGGCTTGAACATGAGTTAATGCGAATGTACATATGTATTTGACACTATAAATACATATATTAAATTTTTGATAATACGCCATGTTCTTGCATGGTCTTTTGGCTATTAATACCGATATACCAAGATATTAATATATGTAGTTTTATATAATGTGCAACGATCTGGCGCTGTCTTAACTAATGCAATAGTTAAATAAATTTCTCTAAATAGTGAAGAAATGTAAATGTTGAGCAACTGCCAGCGCAGTTAAGAGTTAAAAGTATGTATGTATATGTGTATACATAATGGATCTATATGTACTCGATACATAAATGGATTCTTCTAGAAATGGTGCGCATTGATCCGCAGATCATGGCTGCAGCAGGGCTGTTGCTCCTGCTCGTGTTGCTGCCGCTGCTGCTGCTCGCTGACTGAAATCGAAGCTTCCAAAATATACTGGGACGTCGAGCTGTCGTCCTCGCTGGTGGTGGGAGTGTACAGCGGCGTAACTCCCATCTCGGTAACTTGGCCCACGTATTCGTCCTCATCCGTGTCGCTATCGTACAGCACGTCTTGTCCGCCGAGCTCGATCAGCACACGACGCAGATAGCGCAGCTCATCCTGTGCGCGCGATACCTTCTTTTCCAGCGACTTCATTTGAGCCTGCGGTATGAGCTGGCAACCGAGGGCGTCCAGAATTTCCATAAGCGGGTCCGCGGGCAGTGGATCCAAATCCACCAATTTCTCCATTATTTCGAGCAGACGCGGCAATATTCCGATCTCATTTAGATATTTCGTATATTTCTCTTCCAATGCGGCCATTGCTTTACAATAAATTGCAATTAAAGCACGAGTGCGAACTAAAGATCACTTGTTATGTGAAAATAACTGTAAAAGACTAAAAGCGACATAGCGCCCCTAGCGTATTTTTTTTGGTACTAAAGTAAAAAGGTGGCAGCACTCGCTAGTCGCTCGTATAGTGAACAGCTGTTTGCTTTGAGGCTCATGCCTGGCCGAAAAAAAAAAACAAGTGTTTGGCTTAATTATTAATTTATACATATATTTTTATTGATATGTTACCAATGCATGAATTGCCCTAAGCTAACGAATATTATTTTGGAATAATTAACTATCTATGTATTTTAGGCCAAGTATCTAAGGCTTATCGATAACTTTTTTGAGTAACGAGCTGATTGTGATTATGAACTAGTTGAAATTTTGGGACATACGTATTACCTATCGATAAATTATTTAGTGTGGGCTTTGGTTTATTGTGAAATTTCGTTTTGAATCAATAATTAAACTGAGATTCCAACTGTTTTAAATTAATAACGCGTTCAACGATGTCCTTTTCGTTTGGCACACCCACCACGAACACCGGCTTGGGCGGCAGCACTGCAGCACCAGCAGCAGGCGCTTTCAGTTTTGGCGCGCGACCAGCCACAAGCGCCCCGCCGCCAGCCTTCGGCGCTGCTACTGCTACGTCAAGCCTGGCCGGAGCAGCAGGCGCCGTGGTCGGCGCAGCAGCGCCCAGCTTCAATTTCGCACCGACAGCAGCAAGCACGGCGCCAACGCTCGGTTTCGGCTCGCCAGCTTCAGCTGCAGTTGCTCCAATGAGCGGCGGCCTTACCCTGCCAACCTTCGGCAGCGCTACGACTACACCAGCATTTGGCGCAGCAACTGCGACGCCGGCATTTGGCTCGACGACGGCAGCGCCTGCATTTGGTGTAACTGCAGCAGCGCCTGCCTTTGGTGCAACTGCAGCAGCGCCCGCCTTTGGAGCATCAACAAGTACGCCGGCGTTTAGCGGTCTCGGTGCGGCTCCCGCATTTGGAGCTGCGGCCACTGGCTCCACTTTTGGTGCACCCGCGTCTACCGCGCCGGCTTTCGGCAGCACTGCAGGAGCAGCGCCTGCTTTTGGCAGCCTTGGGGGTGGAACATCAACTTTCGGCGCTCCTGCCGCTGCACCTGCATTCGGCACGTCAACCGCTACGGTGGCGCCCACCTTCAATTTCTCCAACCCCTTGACGACCGCGCCTACCACTGCGCCGCCTGCTTTCGGGACTACAGGAGCGGGAACTCTCGGATCAGGTACTGGCACGTTTTCATTTAACAAGCCGCTAGCAACAACCGCAGCCAGTCTCAACTTCAACACGACCACAACGACGTCCACAGCGCAGCCGTTCAATTCGAGTATGCGGCTGGGTGGTCCGTTTGCGCCCGCGGCGACGGGAGGAATCTTCGGTAAGCCGTTAACGACAGGCCAACAGCCGGCCGCAGCTGCGGCTCCCACGTTTGTGGGCCTTGGCGGCATCGATGTGAGCGCCACTCAACCCAAGATGGGCGACAACAAGCAAGACGGGATCAAGGTAAGTGCCGGCACTAGCATCAGAAAGCGTCATCATTGACTGTCCTTTAATTGCAGATCAAGGAGACCCAAGTGCCGGACGAGATAGTGAAGACAGTGGATGCCCTTAAGAGTTACATCAAGCAGCAAAAGACAATATCGTCGGAAATTGGACGCACGTCGACCTCTAAGCTCACCAACGTGAGTCACGAGATAACGAATCTGCGCTGGGTCCTGCAAAACGTGGCCAATTCGGTGGATGCTAACAATCGGCACATCAAGCAGCTGCGCAGCGAAACGGCCAAGGCCATTCAATCCCTGGAGATGGCGCAGCGGACACAGGACACGCCTGCCGCTCTGCAGTTCGAGAACGGAGCACCTTTTCAATACTTCCAATGCCTGGTGGCCAAGTACGAGGAGGATCTGATTGCCTTTCGGCAGCAGATCCTGCAAACGGAAAATCACATGCAAGCGCTAGCCAATCCACAAAGCATATCGCCCGCGGATTTGAAGCGAGGCTTCCGCCAGCTGAATGAAGCCTTCATCTCGCTGGCTGGTCGCCTGCATGAGATCCACCAACGAGTCGAGGAGCAAAAGGAGCAGTACTTGAATCTACGGCGCTATCGCCTGCGAGATACCACCAATGTATTTGCCGCCTTGGAGAAGCCATCCGTGCACACCGAAGTAGAGCCACAGCGAATCAGCAGCGGCCCGACGCCCTTCACCAACATCTCGGCGATGAGCACGCTGAACAAGAGCTACGCAGCTAACGCAGCGGCAACGGCCAACAATGCATCCGCATCCAAATGCTGAATATATTATGATTTTCAATTTTTGATTTTAGTTGTTTCGTTCGATCAGTCAATACAATTATTATAGGACGATCATGCAATTTAAAGTATTCGGCTTTATTCCTGGACAGGTTATATCCCGAGAAACCATCGGCCTCTTCTAT
This sequence comes from Drosophila navojoa, assembly GCF_001654015.2. Next base: position 39,781 of record NW_022045910.1, read on the forward strand.
GAAGTGAGCTGACTTTCTCTCAATAAGTCGGCACAAACAGTTTTATATTTTTGAAGAAAGACAATGCTACAACAGATGGACAATCTGCACAATTGGGTTGTTTTAGGTAGAATATAATATATATTTCAGCTCCTGTAATGCCAAGGCTAAGCGCTCAACAAATGCGATTTACTTCTTGACCACCTGTATGACATCTTCGTCAGCCATGACATGGGCTATGCCCACGCGCTGTGGCGAGTATTTGGTGGAAGTGCCCCAGACTAGTGCATACTTGAATTGTGCGGCCAGCGTCCGGTGGATGGCATGGCACACGTGCTCCACAGTGACGCCCTGTGAGAGAGCGTGCAAGATTAGGAGGGAATCCATTACATTATGTTGTCAAGTTACTTGCCTTTCGCAGAATCAAGCCATCGTCAAAGTCTGGCGGGGCACCGGGCTTTTTGGTGTATACCCGGATCAGCTGCAGTGCCTCCCAGAGCGCCTCCAGCATGTAGTCCAGATTGAGCTTCATGTTACAGCTGACCACAATGGAGTTGGGCTGTCGAGCCAGCCGATCCACCTCCTCTATGGAGATCTGATCAATCTTATTATACACATACAGGCAAGGCAGATATACGCGATTGGCCGTGACCACATCAATGAACTCATCCTCTGTGCAATCCTCACGGAAGAGAACCTCTGCATTAAAGATCTTGAACGAGTGCAGAATCATTTGCACCATTTTTTCGCTGCAGCGCGTCAGGGCGCAGGTAGAATTAAAACTCAGACCGCCGCCCTTTTTTTGTTTGAAGTATATGTTAGGTTTTCGCTTGTTCAGGCGTATGCCCACGGACTCCAGCTCCCGCTCTAGCAGTTCGCGATGCACATTCGGCTTGGTGGCATCCAACATCATGAGCACCAAGTCTGCTGTGCGTGCCACGGCAATCACCTGACGACCACGACCTTTGCCCTGGGCAGCGCCTTCAATGATACCCGGCAGATCGAGCAACTGTATATTGGCACCCTGGTACTCAATTACGCCGGGAATGCACGTCAGCGTGGTGAACTCATAGTTGGCTGTGGGCAGTAAGAAGCAATCATTATATATAAAGGGTCTGCCTTCTGCCTGACCACGCCCCACTCACCCGCCTCCGATTCGGTTTTGGTCAGTGTGGACAACATGGTGGATTTGCCCACACTGGGGAATCCAATAAGCGCGACACGCGCATCACCGCTCTTCAGCACGTCAAATCCTTCACCCTTTTCGCCCTTTTTGGCCGGCTCTAGGAGCTGCGAGCGATACTTGGCTAACTTAGCCTTGAGCAGGCCCAAATGGTATTCGGTTGCTGCAAGATTCAAGAAATGCCAAATGAATTTTAACCCTAAATTCCGATAGCTGGCAACGCCACTGCCAGCAATGCGAATTCCGACTCCGCGTTGTCTGCGCCGGTTTCTCATATTTGCACATACATACCTTTGTTCTTTTGGGTGCGCGCGATTTCGCGCTCGATCTCTGCAATCTTTTCTAGAATGCCCATGCTGGTGTTTGTATATGTCTGGGGCGCAGCATTAAGTTAACAATAATATTTAGGCAGCTGCAACGCTCTTGTTGTTGTCTAAAGTTTGACTTTTTAGTGCTGAGCCAGCCACGGACAGACGTATCGATAATCGGCGCTATCGATACTTTGTATGAAAATTGACTATTTACATTTTATTTATGAAGTATAAGTAATCATAAATTAATGATTTTTATTAGGCAGATTTGTATATATAAAACTTCTGTTTGCTCGACTGCAGCATATATACCGATATCCTGTTGCAACTATCTTCACATTGATTAGTTTGCTTTAGAGTTGTCACCCTCTCTCAACACCATTTTGAGCTGTAGAGCATTGGCGGGCATTTCATAAGTTTAAATATTTAATTGTATTTTAAAAAATCCGAAAATATACACAATGACACACAAATACTGTTACAATAACACGAAACAGCCACACAGACACAAACGACAATCGATTAATTACAATTATTGTAGATTAAAGAGAGAGAGAGAGACAGTTAGAGGGAGAAGAGATTTTAGTAGGATAGACTTCGATTTTTAGTTGGCATAATAGCCATTGCCATCGTTGCCCATGAACTCAGTCCAGCGCTGTGCATCAATCGGATTCAGCTCGGAGCACACCTCACCCGGCTGCAGTGTGTGACAGGTGCAAGTTATGCCAATTCTTGTAATTATCAACTGTGCCTCGTACTTCGGCAAGTCGGGCTCCGTGTCCACGAGCCGCTCGCTCAGGCACTGTTTAAGGAATTGCTTACGCAGCACGCGCAAGTTATCGGCGGTATAGCCTGCAGAGATAATAAATAAGTATGTGAATTATTTTCAAAAGTATTAGTAAATCAACCCACTTTTATAGGCGCTTATTTTCTCCTCGACGCAGCTGAGATCCTGCGGCGAGAACAACGGTGGATACGCCTCCGACTCGCGTATGTTGAGCACGAAGGCAAAGTCGAGCGCGGAGCTCACATTGGACAGCGCCTTGAGCAGCATGCCCGTTGACGAGATGGAAGCCAAATACCAGTCCTCTGTCTGTGCGGTCTCAGTCGTCGCTGTCCCATCCTCGCCAGCTGTAGAGGAAGCACTGCTGCTGCTGCTGCTGCTGGCCGCAGCTGAATCATCGCGTCGCTGTCGCTTGCGCCGGCGATACTGCGACTGTGTGCTGGAGGCGGTTACAGCTGCCGCAGCAGCTGCTGCATCTGCTGCCTGCTCTTGGGCCTCATTGTCCAGCTCCAGATCCCACAGGCTAAGCGGTGACTGCGCCGCCATCGGCGGAGTAGTGGTGATAGTGGTGCTGGTCCCTTCCAGCTTGCCACTGCGCACATCCCGATTGTTGCCACTTGGATATTTGCTGCGCAAGTGGATGGGCCGCTCGTTTTGCTCTGGCATCTGGGGCACCTCATCGTTGTAGACTAGCTCGTACTCCTCTGGAACGCGCATGGCATTGGGATTCTCTGCAGGAAGCGGCAATGGCTCGTAATCCTTCTGCAAGAGAAGCTGCTGTAAATAATTTCTGGCGCAAATCTATTGAAATTACTCACAAATTCCTTATAGGGCTCCTTGATGTAACCGCCGCCAAAGCCGGGCAGCTCGTTGTCCGGCAGAAGCTCCGGCAGCGGATGCTTGCGGTGCTTAGTGTACTTGACCGCCCCCGCACCAGACTGTGCCTGCGACTGCAGCTCCTCCGCTGCATCAGCTGCGGCCGCCTGCCTGAGCAACTGTTCCCTATTGGCCAGCAGCTTCTTGAGCAGCTTGGGATGCTTCAGCGGCGACTGTTTGCCCGTCGGCGACGGCCTCTGTGTGCGATTCAGCTGCACCTCCAGATCATCTGTGCTGAACAGCACCGCACCCGGCGGCTCAATGTGCCGCGCGATCGCATAGAGCTTGAGCACCGTCGATTCGTTGTAGCGCAGCCGGCAGGTGTCCGCCCGTGCCTGCAAGATGATGTCGCTGTCCGGCACAAACTCGTAGGCATCCCGGGCATTGGGTCTGTTGCGGCACTGCAGCTGCCAGTGCAGGAAGAAGTCGCCGCCAAAGCTCTGCGAAATGGACACGCCGCCCAGCAGGCTACTGGCGCCGCCCGCGTCCGTCATCATGGCATCGAGCAGCGGCTGCCCAGTGCGTCCGTCCAGAATCGTCGTCTGCGAGTAGTAGTAGACGGGAAAGCCCGGGCCCGTATTGTATTTGACCATGAAGTCGGTGACATTGTCCCGATCAAAGTGGCCCGGCACAATGGCGCTGACGCACTCGCTGGCCGGGAACGTATAGTTCCAGAGTTGGGTATAGTTTCTGCCGTCGAAAGCGAAGACGCTGCTGTTGAAGGCGGCGACGACCACGTCGGTGATGCCATCGCCATTGAGATCGGTCAGCACGGCGGGCACCATCAAGCCTGACTTGGACTGCTGATACAGCGGAGTGAAGTGCTTCTCGCTCGTGTGCGCCATCAGTGTGAGCAGCCGGAGGCTATAGATGCCACCCGCCGTGTTCTGCCCGCCGGTCAGCATGAGCAGCAGCTCGGTGCCGTCGGCGCGGGTCAGCAGCTGGATGGGCACGAACATCTCCTCGCGGTGCGGCGTGGGTATGCTGCGCAGCACCTTGCCCGTCTTGCCCGAGATGAGCTTGATGTGGCCCGCCTTGGACTCCTCGCGCTCCTCGAGATGCGCAGCTATCAGCTCCGGCACTTCGTCGCCGTCCAGGTCGCGCAGCACGTTGATCGTGTAGAGGTCCATTACAATGGGCGAGTTGGTCTCCACCTCCAGTTCGTGGAAGTTCCAGATGACCTGGCCAGTGCGTCCATTGATGGCAAAGATCATCTGCAAGGGAACATAAATGGTTAAAGGGAGGTGTCGTCCAGACTTAATGGAAGCTGCTACTCACGCCCAATCTGCCCGCCGCTAGGCAGTCGACGCCGCCATCCCGATCTATGTCCGCGTTGCAGTGCAGCGAGAAGACGTTCGCCACGCTCCACGTTTGCCACAGCGTGGACCCGTCGCGCCCGTTGAGCGCCACGACTCCGCCCTCGCAGGGCACATCGTCGCCCTGCTGGGCGGACTTGCAGCGCGGCAGCGGAATGCCCTCGTAATGTATATTGTCATCCACGCCATAGCCGAAGATGACATCCTTGATGCCGTCGCCATTCAGATCGGCCGCCCGCAACGGACTCTCGCTGTTCATCCGGGCCAAGCTGCGCGTCCACAAGCGCTGCACGCTGATCTGAGTGCAGGGCACGAATTCTGGGCCCAGGCTGCTGCCATAGCTGATCCTGCCGCCGCTGCCGTCACCATTAATGGAGAGCATTGCCACCTGGGCATCGTCGCGCCACCAGTGATGGATGCGCTGCATCGGCTGCGGGAACAGCGTCAGCATCAGCGCCCCCAGGCTGAGCAGCGCGCAGAGCACGGTCAGCGCGGCCAAGGCGTAGCAGAAGGGCTCACAGCAGCGGCAGCAGCGCCGCCTCTTGTGCTGCTTCATAATGGGCGTCGAGCTGCTGATCGAGCCGGAGCTGTGCTTGCGACGCGGCGCCATCAACGGACGCTTCAATCCCTGCTCTTCGCTGCGCTGCAATTGAAGGAGCGATTAAAGAGAATTCGATTCAAGATTTAAGCTAAAATCGAGACAGTATGAAATGAAACGGAATTGCTTACAAACTTGAGCGAAATGAGGGCGGATTCGCATTGACTAGAGCAGACAGCGAATTCGACCAAGGCGAAGGGCGAATATTATCTCTAGGCTAATTGCTAGAGTGCTTACAAATTAAGTAAATAGTTGTGTTGAGTACCGTCTAGTAAACAAGTTTGTGTTGAATTCGCCCTAAATGATGTATGAATATTACGTACAAGGTAGTAGAAATGCTAGCTTGTCTAATATACTTTTATTTATTAGAGCAAACTTATTTCGCAGCGAAAGATCTTCTATAGCTTTATTTGGAATTGCCGAATCGTTTATGATTTTACTGGGATAACTGAAAGTAGAACCCGCTTTTTAAAACGTCCCACTGTCGACATATAAACTGTCAAATAATGTACTCAGCCTACTTCATTTGAAGATGATGATGATGCTTGCCATGGCTTGTTATGCTCTGTTCGAATCGATAATAGTGCAATTACAATTAGCCTACAAAATAAGTACTTGCGCAATCTGCAAGGCAGCTGCATCCCCGCGGAGATGCAGAGATGGGGTTGTATACATACTATACAAATATTAATTGGGTAGATGCAATCAGACAGTCTTTATGGCACCGGTTCCACTTAACAATTTCGATCGCATTTCGCTTTTTTAAAAATCCGATTAATATATATAAAAATAAAAATATAAATAAAAAATACTCTAAAAGAAACATATTGCAAATTGCAATCGACATAATAATGAGATTTTTTCAGTTAGGCCAAATTAGTATATTTTCTCATTTTTTTTTTTTTTTTTTTTTTTTT
>NW_022045910.1:45943-64959 GCF_001654015.2 Drosophila navojoa
GTCACATACACATTGCGCACATATGCAAATATATATATTCTTGCTCTATTTTTTTTCCTTTTTTTCTTAAACCGCACATTTACTAATTTTTAGTTTAATTTATTATGTCGTCGATAATCCCTCGCCGTTCTGAGATCTGCTATAAATTTTTTTTTTTTTTTTTTTTTTTTTGGCTAAGTCAACCTAAAATAGAACTTGGCGAGCTGCCAAAACGAATCTAAACTTAATATAAAAAACAAACAGGGAATGCAAGTGAAAGGCCTCCAAATGCTTTCGCATATGCCTAAAAGTAGAAAAAAAATCTGTGGGACGCCCTTAAAGCGAGAGTGAAAAGAAAGCGAAAGCGCATTTAGGAACGCGAACTTGAGCACAGCGAGCAGCATCAAATTTTCTTGCTGATTTATTACATCGACAAAAAAAAAAAGAAGCGAGATGAGCTCAGTTGGTGACTCACCTTGGCGGATCTGGCGTCCTTGATGAACACCTCATCGTCCACGTCGTCGCTGATGTCCTCATCAATCGAGGAGTCCCGTATGGCGATGCGCTTGGAGGGCACATATGGTCGCAGTTTAATCATGTTGGGCCACGCTTCCGTATTGCCAGCGCGCAGCTCCTTTGCCTGCCAGCCAAGGGTTTAGGTATTTTGTTAGCAATTATTATTAAATTTCACTGCAGTTTTTTGTTTAATGCATTTTCTGTGCGTGTTTGTGCGTTCGTGTGTGCGCTTCTTCTTCTTTTTTTTTGTATTCTATTTCGAGGGGCAGCACGAAATGCAGTGCGCAGTGATGCGCGTCTTCTGGCCGTGTAAAAATCAATAGCGACGTCACAGCGAGGCGCTCAGCTGCTCGGAGCCGGCGCATGCGCCGCACGGCCGAACCACCCCCTGGCACCGCAACCACTAGCCGAGCATGCAACAACCAACTAACCACCGAGCGGCGGGGCACACGTGCTGCCACAGAGTCGGCTACAGGTTTGTTTATCAACATTGGCGACAATGACGCACTGGGTAGCTCTCCACCTGGGCAACTGTTGCTTTCAACCCCTAAGGGCGGCACCCCCCGCTCGCCCAGCCCCGCACGGAACTCCCTTATTAACCATTTCGAAGCCGGTTCAATGTCCTCGTCTCATGAATGGAACTCGCCTTGGGGAGTTGGGGTTGCTGGATGTTGTTCAAGCTGGCTGCAACTTTCCATTCAATGGACTTCCGCATGTGGTGTGGCCCAATGTGGGTCACATACACACAAACACGTACGCACAGAGACAAGTCTTATTAATTTTTGAATAGTTGGACAAATTGTTGCAAACCGGAAGCCGGTAAAATAAAAAGCTCACCTGAAATAGAGTGGATAGCAGCATCATTTCTTGATATAGGCTCTTGATAATTAGGATATTTGTTTATATTCGTTTAGATTATTGAATTTATTTGAGTCACTTTTCATGGCTAAACATCGAAGTGGGTATTAGGTGAGCAAAAAATGCCAGAGAACTCTGATGAATGAGTAGCTCAGATCTTAAACTGACGGATAGACGACTGATTTGAATGGAAAGAGTACTCAAAACATCTCTAGAAAAAGTTTTAAGATTTATTTGAGGAGTGCTGCAAAAATTACAACTTTCTCTGATTTGTCAAAGAACGCGAAACATTTATAAATTCCCTCAGAGAACAAATCGTGTCCTCATAAAAATTGTTAGCCCTTTGGCTAGGAAAGATTCCGTTGACTCCTTTGACTCCTGAGTAAAGTGTGAATATTTGATGCCTTCATAGAAATCAGAGAAATAATACTCGCTCTTTCACACTTTTAGCGACCTTCGCTATCCTTTTAGCCTTCGCAAAGACACAACTCACAGGCGCGAATATAAAATGAATTTTACAAATTCCAAATAGAAAAGTCTCCCCACAAGTCTAATAAAAACTATGCAAGCTAAGAAAAAAATACATTGCGAAGGAATCTTTACCCGCGTCTCTCCTCGCACCACCGCCTGCTGCCATCAGCAGAAAGTTAAGAGCACCACTTTAGGCGGCTACCAGAGACCCAATGAGTGCAGCGGGTGGTGCGGGGCAATTTTGGGCTCGGTTGAAAAGCAAACGCCGCATCTAGCCACAGCTTGTGGCAAGTACTCAGGTCCAGGTCCAAAAGCAGCGTCACGCTCGACTGCATTCGAATAAACTATAGAAAACTCAGCAGCTTTTTATAACACAACCGAGCGTGGGCAGGGGAAAAATAGGGGGCGTGGTAGGGCGCTAAGAGAGGAAACCTTAGTTAGAACCACGGCGAGCAACTTAAGTGTGTGTTATTATCGCATCAGAGATAATTTAATAACGATGCTGATGACGAGTTGTTGTTGCTGTTGCTGTTGTTGTTGTTGTTGTTGTCGGAAGGCCAAAGGATGTGTTGCTAAAGTGTCTACGGCAAAGGCGTTGAGTGCTGCTGCTGCAATGAGCGTGGCAAAAGGCCGCACGCCTTAGCATAGGCATCTTATGGATATATGTATGTATGTATGTATGTGTGTGTGTGTGCGTAATATGCTTCAAGGTTAGCTATGGATACATAGACGCCCCCTCTCACAGGTGGCACGCGGTCTTGTCTTTCAATTATATATGTATGTGTGTGAAGTAGCTCGTCCTAGACGGCTCATCAGATTCCGTCTAACACTTCGGCCACTTAATTTAATTACTGGTTTTTTAATGAAAAACTAATTCACTTGCGGTTTTATTTGAAACGTATTTCTGTGCAGTTTTTCAGATGATTTGCATACACGAATTATAAGGGCTTGCGTTCAGCTTTGACTAGGTCTCATCATAGATGAGTTGGCCTTCGTCAAAGCTAAAAGTTTCTTTGATTAACATTTCATCTAGCTCTGCCTTAGTTTCTTTTTATTCTGTTTATTTAACTTTTTTCTAATCTATTATTTTCATTAAAGTATTTTATTTATCTTTATATATAATAGGTTGCCTTTTAATTATATTGACTCTTTCATTTCCACTCCATTGTCTTCATTTTTAATTGTTTTTGTTTATCTGCATTTCTTGCTGCAGTTCTTTATTTTCGTTTCCTTATATATTTTCTATTCATTCTGGCACTCCATCTTTCTATAGGCGTAGGTTTTCTTTCTTCACATTTTTCTCTCTCATATTTTTTAAGTCTCTCTTTCCGTATACCTCTCTCTCTGCGTGCTTATCCAAGCTATCAAGCTCTATCTCCGATTTCTGTCAACTTTTATTTCTCATGATCCTCTCCAGTTATTCTGCTTTCTCCCTTCCTTCCTGTTTTCCCACGCTATCTGCCATTTTTGCCGTTCCTTTCTGTTCTTTCTATCTCTCTCTCTCTTTCTCTCTCTCTCTCTCTCTCTCTCTCTCTCTCTCTCTCTCTCTCTCTCTCTTTCTCTTCAGTATACCACTTGCAGCATCTCCTACATACTGCATTTCTATGTATCCTGTCAAATATCTGGATGTATTTTTACTAACTTTTATATATCCTCTTTCGTTTTGAGATCTCTCTTAGGCCATATAATTAATCGCTCCAGCTCATTATCTCTGTAGATACTATACTAAATATTTCTCATTCAAATAACTTAATCAATTCACTAGCGTCAGCAACTAATGCATTCCATTTATATTCGCATTTTCAGGTTCCGTTTGACGTCAGCGGGTTCATTGGATTATCATAAGACGTCTTGCCATTAGCAGCCATTCGGAATCCTTCAGCACTGCAGGCAGCTGCAATAAAACAAGAAATAAAGCAAAATTCAAACGTTACGACAAAAAGAGAGAGTGAGAGAGAGAGAGAGAGAGAGAGAGAGAGAGAGAGAGAGAGAGAGAAACACTGCTCTTGGGAAGCCACTTGAGAAGTTGTTGCCTTGTTTCGTGGCAACTAACAAGCCAATTGATTGGAACAACTAAAGAAACAGTTTGCCCATAATGCAGACTGGGGACAGATTTTCACGCGAATTCCAAGCGATTGAGGGTCCAGAAGCAATCAATAGGCGACAGCAGCAATGCAGCTAAACGTACAGAATGCTAGCTTAGAGTGACTGTGGGATTGGGTGAAATGGGGGAGATTGTGGAGGTGGAGGGGTTGGGATGGAAGACCCTGGCTCATAACATGACAATGACGATGACGACAGAGACACGAGCAGATTATGTGGAAAGGCAATGCCAAAGCACTTGACAAAATTATGTTAAGTGACTATGACAAGACAAACACACACACACAGAGATATGTATATATATAGACAATAGGCACATATATATCGCATACTCGCTCAAGAACAGTCTGTATTAAAGAGTTTTCTCTAGTTCTCACAGGGCTTTCACTTTTTTTGCTAGCGTGCAAAGGTTTTTTTTAGCGACTCAACCACATAGTCTCAATAGCACACACACACACACACACACATAGAGCTACCCATACATCTGCATCCACGTCTTGTATCCAGCATCCTGCGCCTGTTCGTTGGCAAATAAGTTTTTTTTTTCCTGCCCTGTTCGCCTGGCAACGTTTTAAATTCAAATCGCTCGTCTCGAAACGTCAGTTGTCAGCGACACTTCGAACAGCAAAGACGTTCAAATCGGCATAAATATTCAACTCAAATATAAATTTATAATTACAAATTAAAGTGTTGAGAATTTAACTGGGACATTGCTAAAAAAGAATAGATAAAAAAAAAATATATTAAATATATAAATATATGAAAATAATATTTGAAGAGAGAAACTTTTTAAATTGAAAGCTGTTAAATCAAATTTGAAAATTAGTTTTAATGATCTGCAAAATGTCTAACACTGCGTCGAGCTGATGTTATATAATCGTCGTGAGGATTTCAAAATCTGTGTAACACATTCGTTTGCTATAGCTACAGCAATTTTAAGCCATTCGAAAAGTAATTAGAATACCCCAGTAATACCTCAGATGAAATAAAATTATATAATGCTATATTATAATGCAGCTCACAGAAAGCCCAAAGAAATTGAAGTGACTCAGTAATTTTATTTTTTATTTGAGATATTTTTCTAAAAGATTTGAGATCTTTTAAATGTTTATTATTTATTAAATTGACGAAGGCAAAAGCTATTTAAATATGAATTCTATATATTTTGTCAATATGAATTTTAAGGAATTTTTCCTTTACCCTGCCCAAGGATTAATATTAATAATTTAATTATTTCAATTAAAATTGGTAATAGCCAAGTTTTCTGAATGCTTTAGGTTTGATCCAATTTTCTTGATTTATTAAGATACTTACACTGTTTTTTTTTTTTTTTTTTTTTTTTTTTTTTTTTTTTTTTTTTATAAATATTACCTAAATGCTGCTTTTTAACTAGTTTTTTTATAATAACAAGCAAAGGAATTCTTTTAAATATAAAAGAAAATACGACACGAATATATTAATGAATAAGCTTGCTCACATAGTTTAAAATTAATATATATATTGCCTCGATATTTGCTTTTCACATAGAGAGTAAATTTTAAATACACCTCCTGTTTCCCCAATTTGAAATTTAGGGGCGCATAAGTGAAGGCTTAATAGAAATAAAATAGAAAATAATTAAACTATATTAAAACTTTATTAGTGAAAGAAAATTCTCCGAAAATATTTGATGTTTGCTCTTAACTATCCAATAATTTTCGACTAATAATATCCGTTAAGTCGATGCTTGATTTAATTGAGAAATAAGTTGAGCATGTTGGCCTATTTACACGCACATGGAATAGGAATTTCCAGTTACCCAGCTCGTTGGCCATGACGTCTAGTAGGCTAGGGCGCTAGCTACCTCGGCTTCATCATTTACCATGTGAATTGTCCTTGTCTAATGCGTCCGTTGCATTCGCTGCCTTCAGGCCGTCGCCGTGTCGCGTTCAATGGGGGTACACTCTGCTGCGGCATCGGCAGCGCACAAAAGGCGCATGGGCCACTTATGGAGTGCCCCTCCGCAGCACCGCCCTAGCCCCTTGGCCGACAAAGCGCCCACGCGCCCGCTTCGAGTGGCTTTAATTGTGAATTAAGTCGGTATTGTGGGCTACACGTGTAGACAGAGCAAGAGAGAGAGAGAGATGTAGCGAAGGAGGGGATATATATATATATATATATAGAGAGAGAGAGAGATAGATAAAGAGAGAGATATATATATATATATATATGTATATATACAGGTAGTTAGGCTGGCAATGCCGAGGCTATTGTGCAGGAAGTGCGCTAACTGTCCCCGCCATTGTCCTTTAGTTCGTATTTTATTTACACCGTTAAGCAGCATAATTGTCGCTATTTTCGTTCCACTCGATGCGACGCATTGTCAATGCCAGTGACACCGTTCGAGAGTTTTGCTTTGATCCCCAGCAAGGGTTGTGTCACGGCCATCAATCGATCTAAGACAAGCTCTTTAAGTACTCAAGATGATATTCCCCTCGTTGCAGAAGGAAACAATCTGTAGACATGGTAGCTCAAATCATACTGCTTGTCATATGCTGCATTTGCTTGAAACACTTTGCCAAGGGTGAATTTCAGTGAGTATGGCAACAGCTGCTGGAAGCCCCAACTTAACATTAAACACTCTGTAGACAAAGTCTGGCCATAACCGACATCCTGCCGGAGGACATCAAGCGCTATGACAAAATGCGTCCGCCCAAGAAGGAGGGGCAGCCCACCATAGTTTATTTTCACGTTACTGTGATGGGCCTCGACTCCATCGACGAGAACTCCATGACCTATGTGGCGGATGTGTTCTTCGCGCAAACCTGGAAGGATCATCGCCTACGGCTGCCCGAAAATATGACGCAAGAGTACCGTCTGCTCGAGGTGGACTGGCTGAAGAATATGTGGCGACCCGATTCCTTCTTCAAGAATGCCAAGTCGGTTACCTTCCAAACAATGACCATTCCCAATCACTACATGTGGCTCTACAAGGACAAGACCATACTCTACATGGTGAAGCTAACGCTAAAACTGTCCTGCATCATGAATTTCGCCATCTACCCACATGACACACAGGAGTGCAAGCTGCAAATGGAGAGCTGTGAGTTTTATTCTTATCTATATTATATTATAATATTCAATATTCGCTAGATCATGTTCTGTCTGGTGTGTGTATAGAAATTTTGATAGAAGTATTTGCGTTGCATTTTCGATTATTCGAAACCAGAGAAGGAAATTCGCTTTTTTGTAGAATTTATTATTCGCTCAGATAAATGAATATATAATTTAACATATATGGAAGACTTGAGCAAATGCGATAAAAATCGATAGAATTTTTTCAAATTATAAATTTATATCATTTCATCTAATTATTTCCTTTGGATATTTTATCAGTATCTCACACAACGGATGATTTGATCTTTCAATGGGATCCCACCACGCCGCTGGTGGTGGACGAGAACATTGAGCTGCCGCAGGTGGCGCTGATACGGAACGAGACCGCTGACTGCACCCAGGTCTATTCGACGGGAAACTTTACGTGCCTGGAGGTGGTGTTCACGCTGAAGCGGCGCCTGGTCTACTATGTGTTTAACACCTATATACCGACGTGCATGATAGTGATCATGTCGTGGGTGTCCTTCTGGATCAAGCCGGAGGCGGCGCCTGCTCGTGTCACGCTGGGCGTGACCTCGCTGCTCACGCTCTCCACGCAGCATGCGAAGTCGCAGTCGTCTTTGCCGCCCGTCTCCTATTTGAAGGCTGTGGATGCCTTCATGTCCGTCTGCACGGTGTTCGTCTTCATGGCCCTCATGGAATATTGCCTGATAAATATTGTGCTCAGTGACACGCCCATACCTAAGCCCATTGCATACCCGCCCAAGCCCGTGGCGGGCGAGGCAGGCAAGAAGGAGGGGGAAGGAGGGCCAGCAGCCGGCAGCAATGCCGCCTCGAATAAACAGCCCACGATGTTGCCCCTGGCGGATGAGAAAATTGAAAAGATTGAAAAGATATTCGACGAGATGACCAAAAACAAGCGCGTAAGTTAAAGTTAGCAATTGGAAATTGAGAGAGAGAAATACTCTATATCCCTTGAACGTTGCTCTTGCAGATTGTGACCACTACACGGCGCGTGGTACGTCCTCCGTTAGATGCGGACGGTCCCTGGATTCCGCGCCAGGAGTCGCATATAATATTGACACCAACCATACGGCCACCGCCTCCGCCGCCGCCAGCACCGGAGCCCGAATTGCCAAAGCCGAAGCTGACGCCAGCCCAGGAGCGTTTAAAGCGCGCCATCTACATCGATCGATCGTCGCGCGTGCTCTTCCCGGCGCTATTTGCCAGCCTCAATTGCATCTACTGGATTGTGTTTTACGAGTATCTCTAAGATACTATCTACTACATCTACTGTAAATATGATATGCACGCCCTCTCTCTCTCTCTCTCTCGCTCTCTGCAAGTCGTACAACTTTATTGAATGTTAATTGTTCGCAAAATATATGAATATACATAAATATGTAGGACAAATCTTAAGCTTAGACACAAAAGCTTTAAGTCAACAAATTTTAAACTGAAAGATCAAAAAAAATATTGTAGCAAATCGTTGCTAATACTCTATAAAGTATCTCTCTATATAAATACATATATATATATATTATATGATAAGCATATGAATTCAATTCCTAAATGCTTATGGTTCAAACATTTCAATGGCATTGTAGTCGTAGTATAATTCTTAATGCTAATTTAATGTCTTACAAGCTGCTTTTAATTGTAAATAAAATCAATTAAGTCAATAAATATATAATGATAATAATATAAAAATTGGAAATGGATAGTATTATAAAATAATTTAAAATATAATCCTCAGTAAATAGTTTGCGTGAAATTTGTTATCTTCACTTTTATTGACGACATATTTTAAAAATAATGTTTAAATATTTATTTATATATATATATATATATTTATTTATTTATAATTTGATTTATAATTGATTTATATATTTATTTATTTTATTAAACTTGAAAATATTATTTAAATATATGTATATCAAGAGTTAAACCTCAAGTGCTGAATAATTTGAACTCGTGCAGAACCTTAAAGAAAGCTCTTGCTTAAACGAAAGCTCTTCGCTTAAGCTTGAAAGTGCAGCACGTGCAAAAGCTTTCACACGCTTCATTCACTCTTAAAAAGCGCCTGCGCAGTGCTTAAAGCTCCAGCGCGCGCAAATCAAACGAAAATATTTGAAGCCAACACTTTGTCTACTTGTCTTTAGTTATATTTCTTTGGCTTTATTTCCATAGACCCACATAAATTTATTAAGTTATTGTCACATTTTCTCAGCCATTAAGCCAGACGCTCGCTTTTATTGACAGTTTTCTTTTCGTGTAGTAGCTGCAAAGTTTTTGTTACATGTTGCCATTATGGTTTTATGGCCTTTGTTGCTTTTCCCCTGAAAGGTGTCAACAACTCGCAAACAATGAGGCAAAAATAATAGTAATAAACAAAAAATAAGAAGTAATGTTTTCTAACTTTTGCTGTTGTCGAACAGCTCGAGGCGCAGAATGAGTTTGAATACAAAATTAATTATGTTGGTCACACGCTCCATACTTTTCATTTTCACGGTCGTTAATGACGCGGCCAGCAGCACACACACACACACACACTCTCCTTTGCAGCATCGATGGTATAGATGAGCTCAACAATGTACATGGCCCGAGGCTGAGGGTTACTGTTCCAGAGCATGAGCATTCAGTCCGATCAGACCTAAACTTTCAAAGAACTTCACGCAATTAGGAAGTTTGTCTTTTGGAAGATGACCTACATTTCTCCTCAGACCACATCGATTTGTGAAGAGCAGATCCATTAAATTTACTTTAATATTTAGATTTTTTAAGAAATTAATGTCTTAAAAGAGGCCTTTGGCATAAGTTGATCTAGATCTTGCGTAGCTTTGCTACTATATAATTAATGACCCGTTTTACATTTTGTATATTTCTTTTCCTCTGTTTTATAATAAAGCTTCAATTTGGTGTAGTCGGTCTTTTGCATATTAAAAGGCAGCAACTCTAGTTAAATTGATCGTTATGGCACCCAAAGTGCTTATCTATCATGGTTTTTGTATAACTTTTGAAGATAAACAAGTCAAGGATTTCACCTTAAAAAAACTAAAACACTTTGGGATTTTCCACAGCTCTGCTGAACTGTATTGAAAAAGAGTTTGAAAAAAAAACCTCTAGTATTTCGACCTTTTTTGACTGAAAAACTTTGCTCATAATCGATTCGCATTTTAAGTAGGCCAAAAACGGTGGCCGGGGGAAACCAACTAGCAGAGTGCGTGAATCATCCGAAGCCACATTGAACGCGCACTCTCGATAGTCGATGGCAAGACACTAATTTCCAGTAACTACAACAAAAACAACAGAAACCGAAAACAACAAAAACATGCGAAGGTTGCGCAAAATATTGTTTTCGACTAAATATGTTGGGTATTACCTGAAGTGCGCTAATGCTGGAGGCGGGTTCATTGGGGTTTGCTTTGAAGGTGCACAGAATGAGCTGGAGTGACAGCAGCTGCTGGTATTTGTTGCCTTTTTTGTTTTTTTGTTTATTTATTTTTTGTTTGTTTGTTTCTTTTTTTTGTGTTTTTGTTAAGCCTCAGTTAATTACAGAATTTAAAGCACAGCTTGCTCGTCGAAGCGATCCATCAATACAGCGCTGAAAGAAAGTAAAAACCCAGTACGTTGCGGCGCTACCTTCGTGGTCTTAACTCCGCACTCTATGCACAAAAGCAAAATGAAAAGAGAGGCCCGCACTCCGGCGTCGCTCTCCCGCTCTCCCGCTGACCCCCTCATGGTTAAAAACCAAAGTTAAAGCTGTCTGCGAGCGCGACTTGAAGCGCTTTTATTGTGTTGCCTGCTGCTGCTGTTGTTGTTGTTGTTGCTGCTGTTGCTGCTGCTGCTGCTGCTGGCTGGGGCTGTTGTTGGATCGTTTTGTCTTTTGCAGTTTAAGTTTCAATTTCAATTTCAGTCGAACTCGGGCAGCAACGGCACACGGAAGCAGCCGCGGCGCAGACACAACTGCTACAGCTACAGCCACAGCTGAAATACAATTTTTTGTTAAAAAAAAAAGTACCAAAAAGTCATCTGGATTCAAGTGAAAAACAACAACAAAAAGTTGTGTCTGATTTACAGAGTGAAATTGATTTATGCAATTCGACAAAAATAAACAAACGAAATAAGTAACAACAAAAATATTACAAAATTCCAGCAATAACGCGGCTCAATTAACAGCTCATAAGCAGCAAGTGGCTAATAATAATAAAGCGAACAAATTTCTTAACAAAAAAAAATATATATATATATAAATACTTATATATATAAAGGTTTTTTTAACACCGCCGCGCTTAACACTTTCATTTTCATTGGAGCGAGCGAGGTTTCGTTAAGTGCGTCAACGCTGACGGTTTCGTTAAGTCGTGTTAAATAACGTTATAAATTCAACGGAATTCCAAATTGAATTCAAATTTGATTGCAAATGAAATAAGAGCTCAAGCCGAAACTTTTGTTTACAGCGCGAAACAAAATAATAAAATAGTAAAAACAAAATGCATTTGAGTGCATACCTATTGTGCCTAGGTGGGTATACGAGAATGAAACACTCTTTACTTACATTTCCTTACAAACATCGATTTGGCAATATTTGATGGCCGTGCTCCAAATGTTCATTTGCTCTGTCCAAAAAAACAAAAGACTTAGGCAACGAACTTGAATTTGGGAAAGGCGCGGAGCGGGCAGCAATTCGAATTGAGTTCAGTTCCATAAATAAAACAGGCAGTGCTCCAATCTATTTGATCAGTCAAAAGGAATCGACATCGTTGGCTTTATGCGTCGCTCTCTGTGTATTGTAAAAGTGAAACCCTAAACTCAAGTTCAAGCCGTATCGCTTTGTTGCCGCTCGCTTTATTTTTTAGTTTTTGTCTTCAAATTAATGAGTCGAGTCAAAAAAAAACATAATGCGCATTTTACAGCAAGATAAGACATTAACAACAACAACAACAACAACAACAAAACGTGACTAAGTTTGTAACTTTCTTTGGCAAAATCTTCCGCCAAGTGACGTCACAAAAAAACGAGTTGCCCAAATGCAAATTGCACACACACACACACACACACACACACACAGGTGTCCAAGGCCAATCAAATTGACTCAGCTACTGCACAAAAAAGTTGTGGCTACAAATTAACATTTACCAGATACAGATACAGAGTGAGAGAGAGAGAGAGAGAGAGAGAGAGAGAGAGAGAGAGAGAGAGAGAGAGAGAGGGAGAGCGAAGCAAAGAGCGACGCTTTGTGCATTTCGAGCATTGGCAGTTTGTGACTTTTCGGTATTACCGCAACAACCGCTCAGCCTATCCAAACATATTATGCAACTACTTATTTTTTTTTTTTTTATAAAAACAAAAAGCAGAAGAAGCTACAAAAATAATAACAACAAAAGAAATGTTGCTGTCATCGCTCGCTGCACAAAGCCAAACTCCTCCAGCAATTCGTGTTTCTTGTCTACAATTTAATGTTATATTTATTTGTCGCTTCGGAAGTTATTGCAGCTGCCTTTTTTTCCTTTTTTTTTTTTGTCTTTGTTTCTTTTTCTCTTTCGTCCGTTGTCGCTTTTTATTGTCGCATCGCATCTGTGGCCATTGCTCAATTGCAATTTTTCCCCGGTACGCTAGCTATTTTCAGTTTCCCCAGCCGGTTAGCCGGGATTTTCACTTTCATTGGCATTGCAGCAAAATAATAATAGAAACAGCTGCTTGATTGTTGCTTGCAGTTTTAACAACGATTTGCACATTTGAATTGATTACGCTCAGCAGAGGCTGTTATACATATATACATACCTATACATTGAGTTTATATATTTTATTAAACTTTTACAATTTATTACCCTGATTTATAACTTTAAAAGAATATTAGAAAATTGATTATTCATTTATTTTTGATTTGTAGTTTATCATAATATTATTTTATTATTATTTTTTTTAAATAATAAACTTTTAAATATACTTTGGAAAAAAATTGTAAAATATTTTAATTTTTTTGTTTCAAAATTTTTTACATATTTAAATTGTTTTAAAATAAAAATTACTTCAAATTTGACCTCATACCTTGCTTTAAAAATATTTAAAAAAATATATAAATTAATTTTAGCAATATTATAAATCTTTAAAAAACTAAAAGAACAATATTATGTCACATTAAAACTCAAAAATTAAATTCTTAATCTAGCTTTGAATATAAAGAAAGAATTCTTTGCACATTTTCTCATTATACAAATATACCTTAGTTTGCATTGCCTATAGTTCAAGGTATTTACATTCCATCTTAAATTAGTTTAGCTTTACGAATAACTGCTCAACATTTTATTGTGAAGCGCAGGCTGAAAACTAAAATTAACAGAAACAAAAAATTAAACAAAAAATCAAGTCAACTAAAAAAAAAACAAAAACAATTTGGCATTGGCATGAGCAATTTTATTCCCAAGTGAAAGTGACAAAGTTGCAGTGCGCGCCTCGAAAAATGTTAATGAGCGGCGCACAAAAAAAAAAAGTAAATAATACAAAAGTAAATACAAAGACAACTTCAAGTCAAACTGTAACAGCCTAAGTGATTCGTCAGATCGCACAGATAAATCTTGAATAATCTCCAAGTTGGAGAAATCTTAAAGCGACCTTGAGCTGCAGCTTCAGCTTCAGCTTTAGCATTTATGCAAAATGTGCAACTGAACTTAACTTAAGCATAGGGAGCTCTGAGCGCCGAGAAACAATCAACTTGCAAGTCATTTGATGGGCGCGTAACCAATGCGAACTGCGATTATGTCACAGAGGCAGCTAAATAAACATTAAACGCTTCAGTTGAGGAGCTACACGCGGATATGCATGGCCAACACAGTGGGCGGGACGGTGGACGGGACGGGGCGTAGCAGGGCAGGGCACGGTTACACAGCAATGTATAGAGCTGTACGCGCGAGAGACTCAAGCGACATACTTTCTCATTTTTTGCCGCACTGCAGATGCGTAATGCCAATTCGAGACATTACCCAACCCGAAAGGGCTTTTGCATAAGTTTTCAATTTGAATTTTGACTTAGGTCAGTTAGTAACAAATAGTTTGATGGGAGTTGAGGAATGGACATCTGGTAAATGATAGTAATGATAGTTTATCTAGGCCGAAGGGCTGTTAGAGCCTGCAGCTAGTTTTTATTTGATATAAACTCTAGCGTCTAATAAGTTAGTTAGTTAAACTGAAGTCTGCTATGTATAAGGGAAAATATAAGATAATGTTATACTTTGTTTTATTAAATATCAGAATTTCAGATTGTCTGTATGATAATATATTTTTGATAAGATATCGGATATTTGTTGAAATGAGTTGATATATGTATACCATATGTTATATATATTTGCCATTCCGCATTTTCTTTAACATAATATAGGCTGGTGCGTATTTTATTGGTCGAAGAGCGAGTGTTGAGCTCTGAAAGAACAATTATGTATGCACATAGGCATAATAACCATTTGATTCTCTTAACTGAACTTAACTAACTTAACTCTAACCAAATAACTGAAAACGAAAAACTTGAATCAAACATATTATTTGTCGACTAATTTGTATAAAATATAACTTATTGCAGAGCCTAAGAATCGAAATTTGAAATACTTTAATGCAGATGCAGATTTTACAAAGAATAAAGATAGATTTAATTGTTGTGTGAGAGACGGTTTATTCGTATTCCTTTTTATTTGTTTCAGTGCAATACGATGTCTCATAATTTGAAGATCTCTCATAACTTTAAAAAATAAACTTTCCTTTTTATTTTTAAAGCCTTTATTATTTAGTGTACTATTTATGTATTTTCTTGGCATCACAGATAGTCTAATAATAATAATATAAAGGGATTCTAGTGTAGAGCAATAATTCTACCAATTCTATTCACCTCAGCTCTGAGTTTCCTTTATAATAATTGATAGAGTTTCCAATAGCTTTTAGAGCCCATTTTATTTTTAATAAAAAATAAAACAAATTTGTCTCTAATATACAATCTTAATTAATGCCAAAAATAAGCAATGCATCTGTCTTTATTCAAATATTGTTATTCAATATGCTTACAGCACTTGGGGCTGGCATCTTGGTGCAGGCACAAGCTCCCGCTGAGGACGATGAGCAGCCGCAGCACTTGACGAACGATGGTAAGTGGCTTCTGTGCACTTTGCTTACCACGGACATTCATAACTTTAACTATTAAGGCAGCGTCTTTCTTTCAGCCGCACCTGCACGACAAGCGCCTGGGCCGCCAGCTGGCCGCGGAACTGGAGTACAGCTCCTACTCGGCTAGCAGCGGCAGCAGCAGCAGCAATGCCAGCGAGGATGACGACGAGGATGACGCGGAGGGCTCCAGTGAATACTACGACAGCGACGAGGAGCCAGCTGCGGGCAGCAGCGCCGACGGCAGCAATGAGTCTCTGCCCCGCTTGCTTTCCCCATCCACATTTCATCGCATCTCCGAGACGCTCGGAGCGCTGAACCATGTTGGGCACATACTCGTGGATATGACGCGCGGTGGTCAGGAGAGCAAAACGGAGAATGCGGGTAACAGCAAAGCTGATGGAGAGAGCAGCAGCAGCAGCAGCACCACCACCACCACCAGCAGCAGCACTAGCAGCACCACCAGCAGCAGCACCACTAGCACCGAAACTAAAGCCACAGAGCAGAGCCACGACTCCACAACTGCCTCGCCCCTGGCCAAAGCTGATCCCTTGCCGGGCATCTCTGGTAAGATTTTGGACACATCCACCGCTACACTCTCCGCCAACAGTCTGCTGCCAGCGGGCAAGCCCGCCAATTTGAGCGCCATACAGGTCGCCACGAAGCGCATCGGCCAGGTGGAGCAGGCGCCAGGCAAGCCCATGTTTGTGGAGAACAAGGAAGCGAAGCAGCAGCAGAAGAAGAAGCGCAAGAAGAACAAAAACAAGCAAAAGGTGAAGAAGCCCAACGAGGAGTTGACTCAGACGACGCCACAGTCCCAGCAGAAGATCAAAATACCCACCACGCCGCGCACCACCCAGTCCCCTAGCACCACGCTGCGTCCGCTCGATCAACTGGCCTTGGCCAGCGAGGAGGCCGGCACGGCGAAGGATGTGGAGAACTATTGCAAGACGCCCAGCGGCAAACCGGGTCGTTGCGAGGATCTGAGCAGCTGCCCCGCCCTGCTCCTCAATTTGAGCAGCCTGCGGGAGTCGCTCTGTTTTAAGAGCCTCTTTGTGCCCGGCGTCTGTTGCCCCGTGACCGCATCCGCCTCTGAGAGCTCCACGGTGCTGACGACCCAGCGTCCCCTGAAGCTGACCACCAGGACGCCAGCGAGCACAACCACCCTGGAGCCCACCAAGCGCACCACACAGCGGCCGACGGCCAGGCCCACCTCCGGCCTGGTGCTCATTCCCCAAAAGAAACCGCCGACAACAACAACCACCACAACCACAGAGTCGCCACTGGAGCCAGAGAACCTGGACGAGATAGCCAACAACATCGTTGATCCCGACGAGTGCGGTCAGCAGGAGTATTCGAGTGGTCGCATTGTGGGCGGCGTGGAGGCGCCCAATGGCCAGTGGCCCTGGATGGCCGCCATCTTCCTGCACGGTCCCAAGCGCACGGAATTCTGGTGCGGCGGATCTCTAATTGGCTCCAAGTACATTTTGACTGCGGCGCATTGCACCAGGGATTCCAGACAAAAGCCGTAAGTGAAGATTAGGGATCCTTGGAAAAGGATTTAGATTATTATATAAAATAATGCTCTCAATTGTTCTATTCCTTTTCAGGTTTGCTGCACGCCAGTTTACCGTACGCTTAGGAGACATAGATCTGTCCACAGATGCCGAGCCGTCCGATCCGGTTACCTTTGCCGTGAAGGAGGTGCGCACGCACGAACGGTAAATGCTCTCAACGCTCTCAAGCTCAAGCAAACTAATCCGATGTCCGACTCCTTTCAGCTTCTCGCGCATTGGCTTCTATAATGACATAGCAATACTCGTGCTGGATAAGCCCGTGCGCAAGTCCAAGTATGTGATACCGGTTTGTTTGCCGCGCGGTGGTCGGATGCCGCCCAAGGAACGTTTGCCCGGACGCCGGGCCACCGTCGTGGGCTGGGGCACCACCTACTATGGCGGCAAGGAATCCACCAGCCAGCGGCAGGCGGAGCTGCCCATCTGGCGGAACGAGGACTGTGATCGCAGCTACTTCCAGCCCATCAATGAGAACTTCTTGTGCGCTGGCTATTCCGACGGAGGAGTTGATGCGTGTCAGGTAGGTTGCTCTAGAGCTTCGGCGATCTTAGCATACTAAAGAATCTCTTATTATCCAAGGGCGACTCCGGAGGTCCACTGATGATGCGCTACGATTCGCACTGGGTGCAACTGGGCGTGGTCTCCTTTGGCAACAAGTGCGGCGAGCCCGGCTATCCAGGTGTCTACACACGGGTCACAGAGTATCTGGACTGGATACGCGATCACACGCGGGACTAGGCGGACGTCTTAGTTGTAACTCTAGCTAGGTTTATGTACGCGCTAGTCTATGTACGTTTAATTCTCTCCTCCTGACGCTGTTTATACTATATTTATGAGCTCCCCCAACAGGCACAATTTGTATACCACAGTTACGCGTTGTTGTGTATAGCATTTGTTAATTAAATTATTTAATCTTAAACGACAAAATAAAACACGATTTTGTAAAGCTGAATCAAGTCTTTCTCTAATATAAAATCTACGTATTTATATGTATGTATGTATATAATGTAAAAAATCTACAGCTCAAATATCTTCCACATAATAACCAGTTTTAGTTTATTGCTACTATTTCACAATTTCGAGTATACATATAAAAAATATTGGTATGTGGGCATTTTTCCTAACAGTCTACTTACCCAGCGTGCCGCGGGTATTTTTGTAAATATTTTGTAATGAAATGCCCATATTGGGAAACCTGAGCATGATCAGTTTTGTTATTCATTCTGAAATCGAATTCTTCAAACCCGGCTCTATGCGTATTGTAAATAAACAAAAACAGCTGAGGCAAATGGTGCACTGGGTAGAGGCGGGATGTTTGGGGCAAGTTCAATCGCTCGTAAAATTCGTTTTTAGTTATCGCGAAGTTCTCACAGCTGTCGGACGCGTCAGCGATTTGTTTTGTGCTTTTGCCGGCAATGTGCGCGTTTTTGTTTTGTTTTGATGATTTCTCAATGAAATTTGTAAAAGTTTAATGATAAGAATATTGGGCTCCTGCTTTCAGATAAACGGGAAGCGGCAGCTGCAAAAATTATTTGTTTATAACGCTGATAAGTAAAGTAGTGTTTGGTTTTTGGTATTGTCGGCATTGTGTTAGCAAAAAGCTTTTACGTTTTGTTTGCAGAAAGCTTTCTGTGCATAAAGCGCATGGTAAGTCTATATTTCTCACTAAAAAGTTCTCTCTTACAAATTCGAAGAGCTGAGTAAGAGAGCAAGAGCGAGTTAGCAAAGGGCTGTTTTGCATTCTCTGTCACTCTCTCTCTCTCTATTTATTTTTTCATGGGTCAGTAAAGGTCATGAATAAATTAAAGAAATAGTAACGCACAAAATGGAAAAAGGGGCTTATTTATTTCATAATTATTGATCAAATAAACATTTTAACAACTGTGAAGTGCATACTACAATATTAATTATATTCAATATAATAACATGACTTGCAGCTGTTTTAACAAGAAGCTTTAAGCTTTTGTTCATACTGCTATTATAACCATAAGTTTTGCATGGCAATGTTTTATGCTACTGTTAAGTTTCTGTAAAGCTTTTTGAAGCGATTTCTTAGCGTTTTGCTTGCGTTTTTTCTGCTGGTTAGTTATTTGGGAAATTGCTATTGAGTGATTTTAAAGACAAATATCAAAAATTAATAATTTTACTTAAGCGAAAGAAAATTTTCAAATAGTGTTTTTTAGCTTTCAAACCAGAAAGAAAAAAAAAACGAGAATTGTTCCCGCCCGGGTTCGAACCGGGGACCTTGTGCGTGTGAAGCACACGTGATAA
>NW_022045910.1:68645-81868 GCF_001654015.2 Drosophila navojoa
AGTATTTCCTCTCAAATATTTCCTTCAAATATTTCCTCTAAATATTTCCTCTAAATATTTCCTTTAAGTATTTCCTCCAAGTCTCTAATGCTTCGCTCAACGATCATTAAATACTTGCACTCGCTTCACTTTACTTTATAGCACTGCACGACTGACCCCCGCCAGGCCTGGGACGACTGAAGAAATGCCTCAGCTGCTGCCCTTTATATAGGGCGACTTTTACTCAAAGTCCCTGTCGCGCTCAACTGTTGGCGCCGACGCCAGGTAGAGATCGTGTCAGTTGAGCTTCAAGTGACCAATGAGAGCGCTCTCCGCAGCTTCGGTTTACTTGAATATAAATACCGAATCACAGAAAACTTGAACGATCTTCTGTTGCTCATCTTCGTCCATGAGAGACAGACAGAGAGACAGAT
Source organism: Drosophila navojoa (assembly GCF_001654015.2). The sequence continues at coordinate 69,059 of NW_022045910.1, forward strand.
ATACAGGCAGCTATACAAACAGATGTGTAGATAAATAAACACGCATTCTTAAATTAGATTACCATGAATATATATGTATGCTTGATAAGGCTAAATATTGTTATATGCCAAATTGCTTATGTGCATTATTATTTATTATTCTTAAATGTCATAGACAGCAATTTCTTCTACTCTTCTTCTACGTCTCCATGTCTGGTTATGCCATATGTTTGATAAGGCTAAATATTATTATATGCTTATATGCACTATTATTTATTATTCTTAAATGTCATAGACAGCAATTTCTTCTACTCTTCTTCTACGTCTCAATGTCTTGCTATGCCATTCCCAGAGTTTTTTTATATTCTCATGCCTGAGAAATACGTCATATATTGTCTTTGATTTATTAAACTTTAAATCCATATCTTCAGAAAGTCTATTGTGATTGAGGTTTGCTTTGTGGAACTAATTAGAATAAAGTCTTCGAAATGTTGCTAATAAGCAATGCGAGTTTCCTGCTAGCCTCGATGCACAGGCAATCCGCACGAGCTGAGTTTGCTGGATACGAAGCCAACATGCAAATGTCAAATGGCACGAGCAGCCATAGCAACCAGATGGGAAGAAGAAGAAGAAGAAGTAAGGGAAAATGCCAATGCGGCGGCGGCCTGGTTGAAGATTATACTGAATCGAGTCGCTTAAAGCCGCAACGGGCATTTTAATGATGTGGCGCATCCCATGCGAGCAGACAGCAGATAAAGCTGAGGCATTGCCATGTGAATCTCAGCATATATCGGCGTGGTTGTACTACAGCATTAAATGCGTATTCTTGAAGATTCGGCAAGCCAGTGGGAGTCGGGTGGGGGAAATCAGATCCCTCAACTAAAATGTTTCTGCATTTACAATCAATTGAAATGCGAGAGCGAGCGTGTGCTAAAGAGCTGCTGTTGATGTTTTATAACTGTAATCGGATATTTTGGCTTGTTGCAATTGGCGGCGGCGCCTTTGCCTTGTGCAACAGACGCCTACGCAGCGACCCTTACGCGTGAATGCGTGTCTGTGTGTGTGTGTGTGTGAGTGGGTGGCTGGGATGCGTGTCACAGTGACTGTGTGTGTGTGTTTGTGACGCTTCTCTGTTGCATGCTCTATGTTATCTATGACCATGTGTATGTGCACGTGTATGCTCAAGTCTATGTGTGTGTGTGTGTGTGTGTGTGTGCACAGCCCGTTTGTAAACAAACAGCATGCAAGGCCAGGGCAAGTGGACATGCCAAACAGACGCCGCCCATGGTTGCTCCGCACTGGACAAACAGGACGACCAGCGGCGATTGCAACTGAGCTCGCTTAAACGCATGCCATTCGTTGTTGCGTTATGGACGGACAGGACGCAGCCAAGAGCACAGAATGGGGGTATTTTGCCAATCCGACACTCACTCTCCCTCTCACTTTATCTTTATGTGTCTCTCTGTCTCTCTCTCTCTCTCTCTGTTTTGCTGTCACTTTCTCTCTCGCTCTCTCTTTGTGCTCGCAGCACAAAACCAATAAGTCAAAAGACCAAAAAGGCTTAACGGACTATAAAAAGCAAAAGGCAACACGAAAGAAACTCAGCACAAAATTACAACGGTTGCAAAACGACTAAGAAGAAAAAAATGTATATCAGAGAGCGTTGAAGAAATAACCAGATTGGCGGAAAAAACCGAATTATGCAGAGCCAAAGTTTGAATACTCTATAAAAATAAATAGGGAATTTGACAGGAGGCGAGAGATGAATGCAAAGAAAGATGTCAAGAAAGATGATGATGAAGAAGATGAAGAAGAAGATGATGATGATGTAGATGACGATGATGTAGAAGATGATGATGATGATGAGGAAGATGGTTATGATTATCATATTTATTATGATATTCAATTTACGTATACTTAATATTATTTTAGTAATTTTATACAGTATTTTACAGTATTTTATATTAACTAAAAAGACTACTTTAACTGTATTTACATTATTTTTTTTTTTTTATTAAAGTATGAAAACTAAATTATAAAACTATATATTAAAATTAAAAAATTATATTATAAAATATTATAAAATTTTTTTTTATCTAAATCTATATAGAAAAACTTGGCTAGACTTGATTGAAGCCAAAAGCTGGAATTCAATTTAAATATAGTCTCAGTTTGTGTTCTTCTCATTTTTCCCCTATATACATATATATTTGGTGATATTTGCAGCTATTTCATACTACTTGACTAGCTTTATTGAAATGCCATAAAACCTGTCGAAAGGGTATCGATGGCCATAACAACAACACGTGCTGTTGTTGACTGTTTTGTGCTGTGATTGCCGTATGGAGGAGTCTAGGATCTATGAGCTGCTGTTGTTGCCCGAGCAGCTCGTCCGGCGACCCATTTGTGCCAAGTGTGTGACAATAAAATGTTTACTGATAGGCAACAACAACAACAGCAGCAACAACAACAACAACAATGGAAATGGCAACAGCAACAACTGCTAGAGTAAGCCCGGCCAAGCAATTGAATGTGGCACAAACTGCTTGCCGGATGGCTGGCAATGTCTCACTGTGTTTGGTGCGTGGGCGGGCGGCTCGGTGGCTCGGTGGCTCAGTGGCTCTCTGGCTGTGTGGCTCGGTGGATGGGTGCGCCTGTCGTCTATTAAAAAAGGTTGCCAAAGCAAACTAAATGGCAAGCAAAAAGGAAAGCCCGGCGACTATTATAAATAATAAATGCTGACTGGTCAAGCCAGAGCCGAGAGACGAGAGTCGAGAGCCTTCGAGTTGGAGCAGTGGAGTGGAGTAGCCCTAACCCACTCAACCACCGCCTCACCATCGCCCTTATCTATATTCTCCTGCTCAGTACAGATTCCAGTGCCAGGCCCAAGGCGCAACTTTCGGCGCCGACTGAGCAAAAACAATTTGCTGTGTTGTTTTTCTTCTCTCTTTTTTTTGCTGCTGCCGCTGCTGCTGCTGTTCTTCCTCTTTTTATTTTACCGGCTAACGCGCCCTTGGCTCATAAATCTCAACCAAGAGTGAAATAAAGCTAAACGTACCGTCCAGATACGAGCTACTGGCTTCTGTTGAAGCGGACGGGAGGGGGGGCTTTGGGGCCTAGGCACCTGGCAAATTGATTTGTTGGTTTATTCAGCTACCTATAACCCGCACTCTCCCGGGCCCGAGCACACAGTCAGGGGGCACCGGGCGACGCCTGTTTGTGTCATAAAATACGACGACAGGATGTTATATGAAGTGTCCTGGCTTGAAATGACATTACGATGAAGTGTAGTCAGGCTGCAGGCATCGCTATAAAGCAATTTACAATTGCACCCAGCTCCCGGAGTTCTTGATCGATTCAATTAGACGGCCAGCCGCCTAATGGCTTTAATTTAAATCAATCAATCAATCAAACTGCCGCTGCTGCTGTCGCTGTCGCTGCTGCTGCTGCTTCTGGCTGTTGTGGTTTAGCCCCCAACTTATTGTTAGTTTAGTTTTAGGCCTGTATTTATCTCTCTTTTTGTTTGCTTTTTCTTCGCTCTCATTTTCGGGCGACGGCTTATCTAGCCTTCATTTTTATTCGGCTGCTTTGGACTGGCTTAGTTTGAATTGATTGGGACGCCTTGACCCAGAGATGCTGCCGCTCTTGCCGGTTTGTTTAAGGCCGGAGCTTACGCATTTGGGGTCCTTTGTCTTACGGCTAAGCTACTTAATTTATTTGACCCTATTCATGTGGCTCTGCTATGGAAAATTTAAAGCCGTTCCTGAATGGCCAACAAATTGCCAGCAGGCCTTTAGCTGAAAAGGTGAATCCAAACAGAGCATGACCTGCATTTACTGACATCCACTCTAAACAGAACTGAGTTAGGGCTGTGCGTGTGTGTGTGCGTGTGCATGTGTGTGTGTGTGTGTGTGTGTGTGTATCTTTCTCTCCATCTTCTAGGAGTCATCTTTCACTGGAATTCCTACGTTCACATTTCGTTGTTTTTGGCTTGTGTTTGCATCGAGCTTAAATTGCTGGAAGCTCTTCAGCAATTCTGCATGCATCCGGTGCACTTGTTAAGGAATTATTTCTGTTTTAAATTGCTACTCGAATTTCAGCATGTGACAGCACATAAATCATTGTTATGCAATGTAGCAAAGGCCCCCATTTATATGGCAAAATACAAGCTCTCATAAATATATGGATAATTTGAGAGAAATTTCTCTGAAATTTGCATGACTTGCTGCTGCTCTGTTTTAAAGGAAGATCTCTTCAGCATATATACATATATATTTTATTGTATTTAGATACTGTTTCCTTATATGTAAAACCAATATTGATATTAGCTCAGACAAGTATTAAAGACAAAATATAAAATTGAGAGGAAGCCAGAGCGTGAGTGACTACAGTAGAGTTCGCTAATTAATTGGCCACGAATTTCAGATTAATTGACATCCAATTGCAATGGAATCTGAATGCCTTTCGATGTGATAGATTATTGAATGCATGTCAAAGTGCTCTGCTAATTGGAAACTGGCACAATAGAGAGATGATAGCCTTTTATATGTATGTAATTTAAAGAGGCTCTTCGAATCTCCATTGTGGGCCTCTGTTGGGAGGGAGGTTAGTGAGACATTTGGTATTGCATGACCTGCATCTATGCAACGGCGTGGCGGCTCGTTTGCTGCCATTTGCTTGCAATCTTTCAATAATTCATGATGCAATCAATAACGTAAACTAACAAAACACATGCACCTGGCCAGGCGAGGACAGAGGAGGACCGCCATGGCAGGCCCGGGCAGGGCATGGGCGGGAGCTAAGGGCTGATTGAGTTAGGAACTGTGTGCAGTTACCATTCTTAACCGTATGCTGACTGGCATTTCGTTTACATTTAGCTACGATTCGTTTCACCTGCATATTTTGCCAATAAATTGTGCCGACTGCCTGTGCGCCAGCCGGCTTTATCCTAACTGCCATCGAATGGCTTCGATATATGCGTGCTCGCTACTCTCTCTCCCTCTCTCTCTCTCTCTCTCTCTCTCTCTCTCTCTCCCTCTCTCTCTTTCTCTGTGTGCGATATCAAAATGCCAGAGTTCAATGTGCAATTTAAATGCAACACAGTGCAATTGGCCCAATGCAGGTGCAACGATTGCCGGAGCAAATACGGCAAAAAATGAGGAGGCGAAGAAGAAGGAGAAGAAGAAGAAAAAGCAAACAAATGCACACAATTTATATTTAAATGTGCTGCAATTTGCTGCAGCTGCGCGCAGGATGGGGGCATTTGGCATTGCCTGCGGCAATTTTTAATTGGCAAATAAAAATGTGCAGCCAGCGAGAAATGTTTGCATATGAATTGGCCCAGCGAGCTGCAAATTGAAAATTTATTGTGCAAAATCAACGCGACGCCAAAAAGTATGCTGATCATAGAGAAAACACACACACACACACACACACATGCACATGCATACACACCCACACCCTCACGCACACACAGAGGAAGCATCGATTATTCAAAACATCCGCAATTGCGAGCGCTTATCAACAATAGCGCCATCTAGCGACAGACAGGCGCAGTTTGTCAAAATCATTTCTAGTTTCGGTTGTCCTCGTCTGTCTTTTTTTCTCTCTTTTGTGCGTGTGTGTGTGTGAGTGTGTGTGCTGCACAGTGTGTTAAGGCTTAGTGTCTATTGTCACACACACTTACCCACACACACACACACACACACACACACACTCGAACACTCGCACACACACGCACACATATCCGCTTCATTCATATGCATGACGATGTGTCCATTTTTGTGGCTTGTCATTAATGCATAAAAAATGCTAATGGGGCCAACGTTTATGGCGTTGCTTTTGGCTAAAGCCAAAAAGAAGAAGAAAAAAAAGGTGTAAACTGTTGTTGGCTCCCGTTGTTGCTCCCGTTGTTGGTATTGGGGAGATTGTGTTGTCGTAATGCCTTTTAAATGAAGTTGTGCGCCGTTTGCCATTTGAAGTTTGCCTTTTTATTATTATTTTGGACTCTTTTGCACCGTTTGCACTGATGGCCACAACAAACACACACACTCACACTCACACACGCACACACACACAGAGTCATTCAAACTGCGGCCCAAATTGACTTGAGGGTATAATCTGCACTGGCAGATTAGTAGCAAGCATCTTGCTTCTCAGTGTTGTAATGCTAAAAGATTTTTATGGCGTAATTCCCTGCGAATTGGCACTTTGACGCTGCTCGTCGGCCATATCTGGACTAAAGCCAGGACATGTCGCACTGTTAAGTAAATGTCCTTAATAGCCGGACAGCTGGTACATGGCGATAAGATTGCGTCGATCTAGAAGAGACAACAAGTGGGGGAACGAGCGAAAGCAATGGGCTCTAGTAGGTGATAGAAAGAGACAGTGAAAGAGAGAGAGAGAGAGCAGGAGAGAGTGACCGAGTCAATGTGTGAGAGAGAGAGAGAGAGAGAGAAAGGGAGGGAGAGAGTGAGAGAAAGAAAGAAAGTGAGGAAGTGAGAAGAAGTGAGGGAGAGCGAGAGAGTGAGGGAGTTAGGTACTCATAGGAGGATATATTTTAAATATATATCAAATTTATTGAGTTAGAAGAATTTATAACAATACTTCACTCTTTCAAAATCAATTTAATATTATCATAATCTCCATAACATATTCTCTCTGTATATGCATTAAGGATCATTAAAAATTAAAAAAAAAAAACGTAAATATATGAAAAATGTCAGTTATATGTGCGAGTTAATTTGTTGCCCACTTTTGATGCTTAGCCTTAAAATTAATGAATTATTAGACAATCGTGTCGCATTACAGTGTGCGGCTGGCTGTATCTGAAATGCAACACATCGTAACGCTTAATGGGGCTCTAAAACCCCAGCATGTTAACCATTTCATTAGGTCTTTTTGTCGCTCTTCCGTTTAGTACACGTTTTGTGCGACACCATTTTAATGTCATGTTGACGTGTGCCCACGCCCAGACACAGCTCCCAACGGGCCGCCGCATGAAAAGGTCGCTCCTGAATGGGCGATATTCAATTTAACTTTTCGTGCCAAAACGAAGCCTTTCGCAGGCCTCCCTCAACTTGAGCACTTGACCCCCTCGCCAGTCAGTTGGAGCTTTATCTGTATCTTTATTTTCATCTCCATCTTTATCTGCAGCAATATCTGCAGCACCGTCTTTATCCAGACGCGCACCACTGTATCCCGGCAAGCGGCGGCACAATACAAAACAGATCACCATAGGCCAACAGCCACAACAAATGGCAAACAAAGCTATTGCTGCATGTGCATGCCTCTGTTTGCTTTGGTTAGGTGTGTGAGTATGAGTGTGTGTGCCTTTGAGAGCGCGTGTGTGTGTCTGTTTGCTTTAGTGTTATCTGTGCGTCAGCATCAACGGCGCGTAACGCGAACATTTTTCAAAGCTACGCAGCAATAACCAACAATATCCCAGGACCCAGATACAGATACAGGATACGGACGATAGCTTCTATCGCATTCCACTCGAGTTGCGTTGAGTACGCGTCGTGCTTCGTGACACGACAGCATATGTTGAGGCTATTGAGAAACTAGTCTGGATTTTAGGTCAAGAAACATGCCATTTAACTTGAGTGTGAAGGAATTTGTATGTGAATATATTGTATAAATCAATATATATATAATCTATAAAATAACTTAGAGTAAGAGAACTGGAATTACTTAAGTTACTCAAGATATTATATTATTAATATATATTACCAAGTCACGACTTGATACGATTGACATATTACGGAATCCACCTTAACGACTGAGCTCATCTTAGATATTTACTGTATGCTTGGCTTAACGCGACCTAACTTCATTCGTACAACAAATACAACATGACTTGGTACTCTAAATCAAATTACTCCAAATAAATCACGAGCAGATAACGTCTCGTGATTGCTGACTCGGGCACGGGTCCATCTCTAATCGCACGCAGTCGCTTTGGTCCAAGCCGCGCCCATAGCGCGTGCAGCATTCGAGTTCATTTTCATGAAGTTTTCGATTTTTTTTTGCCCATTTTCAGCGCTGCGCTGAGCACGACGAGGTCACGAGGCCGCGGAGCAAAGGGTAGGGCGTGTGTCAAGCAGGCAGGGCTGCGCCATCGACTGGGGGTTGGGGTAGGGCCCGAGCCAAAGGCTTGGGGAGGAACTGTAACGGGGGGACGGGGGCTGAGACTGGGCGGCAGCTACAGTCAAAATGGCAATTTATCATTTTGTGCTTAAGCGCGCGGCAGGTAAAGAAATGAAATGAAACGAAATGAAACCAAATAAAATGAAATGAAATGAAGGGCGGCATGTGCGCCACGTATTTTTAGATACTAACAAGTGATAAAAGGCCAGCACGCAGCTGCCAACACACACGCACACACACACACACACACACACACACACACACACACTTGAGTGACTGACAAACTGAGGTACAGCTCTGACACCTACAGCTAGGCAGGGCCAGCGAGGGGCGTTGCGGGGCAGGGCTGCACTGTTAATGGCCAGACCGCAAGGCAAGTGTGTGGAATGTAGCCAAGAGCCAAATGCTATGCCACGGGCTGAGCTGCTGACGTGGCATTCCACGCTGCGTATCCATCAATGTCTGGCCCATGTCGTCCTGAACGGCTGCTCTCCTGTCTGCCGCTGACGTGCCTGCATTAAGCAAGCCCCAAAGAACATGGATCCACACAAAAAAAAAAAGAGAAAAAAAGAAAAGCGAACCGAAAAATATGCGAAAATGAAGCAAAGGCTTGCCTAAATTTTCAATTTGCCGAAATTTGAATACGCTTGCAATAGCAAAGTATATCAAAGTTGCATGCATAGACAAGAGTTTGCAGTGTGTGCAGCGTGTGATAGAAGAGAGATGGATAGCAGAGTTAGATAAAAGAGTAATACTCGTTGAGCCATGGCAGAACTTACGTTTGGAGTTCACTGGAATTACGAAGTTTCAGTCTGAAGAGAGAGGAATCGGAAGAACTTAAGAGGTGTTGCATATTAACATTCTCCCTATCATACGCTCCATAAATGAATATAATTTGTTACATTCCTTATGAGAGTAATACACGTAGAACCGTACGACAGCCTACGTTAGTAAATTACAAAGTTACAGTAGAAACTGAAAAATCCTAAATACTGTTTCATATAAACACTCTTCATATCATATGTTCCATAAATGAGCATAAGACGTTTCATTCCATACGATTTTGTTATGCTAGATTATGTAATACACATCGAGCACTCAGAGAGCATACGTTAAGCAATAAACTTGATCGATCCTAAATAATATTTCATAGAAACATTCTCCCACATATAGGAGAAGACGTTTCATTCTTATCGCCTAACATTTTATATATCCCTCTATCTTTCTCATTCTCTCTCTCTTTTGCACCGCCTAAGCTGAGAGGCTTGAGACATAGCTTATCTATATCATATACATATATATATATCTATATATTTTATATATGTATATGCCACAAACTTGCTGAACAGTTCGTTACGCCCACATCTACCGTATAAGAAGTGAAAAAATTGAAAGGCTTTTATAGGCAGCTGGTGGGGGCGCTGCTTCAACAGAAGCTGCTAAATTTTTTGGCAATTCAATTGATGGCTGGCTTCGCTACGCCCCCTCGCCCTCGCTGCGCCCCATCAGTCTACACAGCCTAACAAAACTGTGGCACGACCTCGGGGCGTTTGCTTTTAAATGCGCCGTGCCACTTGACGGATGTTTCCTGCTTCTGCTCCAGCTCCTGCGCCAGTTCGTGCTGCCGCCACCTTAGCCCCCCTCTCCCCCTGCCGTAGCTAGTGGGGCCGCGTGCATTGCGTGGTTTATTAGCTGATCCCACCGGCTTGACAAGCCACTTTTGACGCGGCCCCATCCAGCTGAGCAGGAAGTCTTAGGCGGTAATTTACTTTTCAGTGCCCCAACTGGCAAATTATGCAAGACTTTCAGGCTTCAGCCCATCAGCCTTCAGACTTTAGCCTTCAGCCTTCAGTTTTCACCGTTCACCGCTCAGCGTTCAGCGTTCAACGTTCAACGTTCAACGTTTGGCGTTCAACCATCAGCGCTTAGCTGTCCGCCTTCCGCCTCCCGCCTGCCGCCTTCCGCTTCGCCTTCTGTGAGTTAGAGCTTTTGCGACAGCCTTGATGAAGAACCACTAAAATTCTTCAAAAGATTCGCAGCCATGATTTTTGTTTATGGCTGACTCGATGACACGCCGCTTGGAGTGATTACATAAAGGAAAGGAAATAAATGGCGTTTGGGGCTAGTTTCTGAAACTCATTTGCGTTGATTTCAGTTTGCCATGTAAATAGTTGGTTCGTGCTCCGCTCCTTGGCACTTGAAGCTATTTGCATTGATTTAAGCTGCGAAAGCTTTGTTAAGATTTGCCAAGATTCTGACTCAAGTCTGTCGAAGCTTGGCTTAAGATTTCTAACAAAAATTCGCTTTGAATTTAGTTTTGCTTCAATTTAAATTAAATTTGTAATATAATCTCATAAGATTATAAAGCTTATCTACCTTGAAAACTCTTGAGGTACTGCAAGTTTTACACATGCTTGAAAATAACTCCAATAAGCCTTTTCACATTCAGTTTCAGTTTCAGGGCGGCAACTTCAACTTCTCATCTCAAGTTTCACGCATTCTAAATTTTTTTTTTGTAATTTTCATAATGCGCATGGCTCCGCACTGCAATGATTGGTGGAAAGTTGAAGCTTAAAGTGTCTTTCAGGTTTCTTATTCCATCAAAGTTTGGAGCCTCAGTCACAGTCAAGCAGTCAGGATTAAGTTCATCCTGGGTGCCAACTCGGGTCTCACCTTTCGACTGTCTCACCTGGAGCAAACAATTTCGACACGTGCGGGCTTCATTATTTGCCAAAATTGTCAAAGTTTTTTGCCGTTTGATGCGGGCGAGGCCAAGTGTGAGGGGCAATGACGAATCAGAGTTGGGGCTAAATGCTTTCACTTTTATGATGCTTTTTATTTAGTCAATGACTTTGACGTCGACAACTTTAATCGAAAACAATTGGAAGCTCCGCCCGAAAGAGCACAAAAAAAAAAAAATATATGTGTATATAAATAAATATGTGCTGGCGTTGTTGAGGGCCTGGTAAGGTGAGCATTTGAGTTTGCGTTTGCGTTTGCGTTTGCGTTTTGCTTAATGCCGCGTAAATTGTTTTGGCAGCAAAAGTTTTGCGCATTTCGCGTTATCCTCCATTTACATATTAACCCCCACCCCCCCCCGCCCGGGCACTGCGGGCCATTGCCTAAAAATAGTTTTCAATTAGTGTTGTGGCGCCTGGAAACTCAATCCCTGCCTCCCCTCCCTACCCCGCATCCAGCCATTACCTTGGGGAGTTGTACTTAAGTTTATTTGGGCAAAACTTTTGTTTAGCTCAGCGCAAATTATGCGCATTTTTATTGTAGCACAAGGCGAACACACACTCACACACACACACACACACACACACACATGCACAAGCCGCCCTTAAAATTGTTTGTTATTTGTTATTTGTTTATCTGCGGCCAAGTTTCCAGTATATTAAAGTACAAAAGCCAGAGAGTGGAGCGAAGACTCTTAACTGAGTAATCATTTATGGTTTTTATGTGGCTGCTGGGCCTTTACAGATTTTTACTGCTGATTCATGCGGCTAGCATCAGCAGTGGGCGCTGTGAGGGGGGAGGGGGACAGGGATGTGGAAGGGGTCTTGGGCACATAGGTCAGGGATTGGTTTCTATGCGTTGGCATAAATCATGACCAGGCTCCATTGCCGGTCACATTTGCTGTGCCATATTTTTATTTTATTAGACCTTTTCTACCTCTATTCATATATATATATATATATATGTATATTTATATATATACATTCGTATATATTCTCATGTGAATGACTGCTGCAGTCGCTGTGTCCACATATTGTGCATAAATCTTTAATATTAAGTAAACATCCATATAAATTTAAATTTATTGCTCGCTGCGCATTAGCCCGTATATGTCGGCACAACATGCACAATGCTCGGCTTAGAGCCGGCCTGCTATGCCTGCTGCTGCTTTGCGGCGACTTTAAGTTAAATGGAAATCTATGGCTTTATGGCTTATACACTTTGGTTCTGGCTGCCGAGCTCCCGGCGATTGCGGACCACAAATCCCACTTGTTAACGGGGGAGCTGGCAGCAGAGTGAAGGATTACGCTGCCTCTAGCTGAGGCTCAGGTTAGAGTCAAAACGCTAGACTGAATGGGACATTATTTATATTTATTTTTGAATAAAAATTGATAATCACATTGCTCTTATTATTATTGTCATTATCATTAATTATTATCATTATTATTAAAAAAAATAAAAAAATAAATAAATAAAAATACTTTATTTTTCTCAATATAATTGTCATTATCTTTCTCGTTATCGTTAGTTTTTAGCCTAAAAGCTACAGTAGAATCCGGTTATAACGACTCCGTACGGTTATGGCAATGAAACTTCTCATCCCTCTTCATTATTAAGAAACCCGTACCCGGAATTAAAGAGCTCCCTCAAATTCCGCGTAGCTAAATAACGAGCTACATACAGTTAATAATTGCCAAGTTGTTAGCTAACAAAATGCTCATTGTCATTCCTCACAGGCGATATGAGAAGTTGGGGAAGAAGTAGTAGTAGTGGCTGAAAGACCCTCAAAATGTCAACAATTGGCCTTGTTAGTTAGAGCTTGATTTAAACTCGTCGTGGAGTGGAGTCCTCTACGAAAATTTCCTTTCCTTTTAACAAAGCAAAAGGAACATATGCCAATCAAAAGCCAGGCAAAAAAAAAAAAAAAAAAAAAAAAAACAAAAA
>NW_022045910.1:82007-99974 GCF_001654015.2 Drosophila navojoa
GGGAAAAAAAAACCAAAAAAAAAAAAAAAAAAAAAAAAAAATAAAAAAAAAAAAAAAAAAAAAATACTGAAAATCTAATAAAAAAGAAAAAAATAAATTTAAATAAAATACATCAATAATGTGAATGCAGAACACACATTGGAAAATGGCTCAACACATTTTACAAATGCATTGACTAATTTAATTAATAATATATTACAATTCGCGTGCTGCCTGTGAAAGCATTCGAATAATTATTTAATGCACTTTAATTAACTTAAAAATAAACAGTTAAATTGCATCAAATTGCATAAAGTTCTGAAATATTATTAATTGTGATAAGCACATGCAATATTTTTCTTAACAATAATTCTCTTTGTACACCCTGTGGACCACGCCGAGTGCGAAATGGGCATATTGTGTTTGAATTAATTAAGCGAAACTCTGCAGGAGTATTTATTTACATTCAATATTCAATGTTTGCATTCCTTACGTATACATTTAATGATAATTGAAAATACACAGCATCCAAAACTGTTCCCAGACAACAAATTTTTATTCAATTAGTGATGCTAAAATGTACATAAAAATATATAAAAAATGGTGAGGACGATTAAAATCTGGATCTGTATACGCGCTGATATTATATTATATATATTATTAAGTGCCTGTTTGGCCCTGATCAATATTAATTCTTGAAAAAAAGAAAGCAAACTGGAAAATTGTGAATCATGAAAATAAATAAATAAAATCAAGTGAATTACCAGCATCAACAAGGGCCGTGACAGGTATTAATTATTAATTATGAAAAAAAAAAGAAAACAACAACAACAATGAGAGAAGAAAATAAATAAAATCGCTCGATTCATTTGAGGGCGAAATCTAAGTTAATTTATGTACGCAAAAGTTGAATAAAAAATGTATGCAAATGTTGCATAAATTAATTCTAATTGACATTTTCAACAGTTTTATGGCGCCATTCATTTTAAGCGCAAATCAATAAACGTAATCGCATTAATTTTACCTTAATTAAACGCAAAACAAATTGAAAGCAGCTGCTGTTGCCGAGGGCGCGCCCCAAAAACTGTGCTATAAATAAGTGAAATCTGTATGGAACTTAAAGCTCAGCTACCAACTGACAGCTACCGGCTACAATGACAAACAACCCCAAGTGGCAACTAGCAGCAGGCTTATAGAAACATCAGAGAACCTGCGCTCGCCCCTCCACTAAACACGGCCTGACTCAATGTGCTCTCATCTGATTTTGTTACTAGAAACTAACTTGAATTTATTTTCCATCTGGCAGCCGCCTCTAACTTGTGCTCTCGTTTATTTTCATGCCTGATTCACCTGCGCTGGAACTCGACTCCCCCACGTAGCGATGACCGTCTGAGTCTGGCTGAGTTTACGCTAATCTGCCGTGCTCTGTTCCGTAATGACAAGGGTCACATCTACGATGTGCCACACGAACGCCTCGAGCAAATATTCGCTGTCTTTGATAAGAACGGCGATGGCTTTATCGATAGGGAGGAGTTTAAATTTTGCTGGAATCAATGGATAAAAACGGTAAGCAAAGCTTTCGCTATTTGTGTGTGTATGTATGTATGATTGTGTGTGTGTGTTTGTGTGCTTAAGCCCATCATCCACTGTTATGTGTCTACGTGATAGTGTGTGATTGTGTCTGTGTGTGTGTGTGTGGGAAGTCGGTGTGGCGAACGTCTCACCACTCAGTGATTCATATCCGGGGACTCATAAAATCATAAAATGTGATAATAAAATATTTGTCAACGTTTTGCTGCGCGGAAGTTGCGTCATAAAAACCCAAACAGACACACGCACGCGCACAGACAGACACCCCCACACACACACACACACACACACTAGGCGAGTCGAAATTCGCATCCATTCGCAGCGTTTGCAATCAAAGTGACCGACTCCCGGATTGTGGGTGTAATTCAATCCTGATCAGTCCATGTTGGACGGTAAAATGTCGCTTACAGCAAATGTCACACATCAGGTTGGTTCTGTCTGCATATGAGGTTATATGCCTTTCAACACACACACACACACACACAGATACAAGGACACCCTTAACTGAAACTCCTATATCATATCCCTTGCCGTCGTCATCGTCATCATCATCGCACTGTCCTGTCACGAAGCAACAGCGGCGTATGCAAATGTGATAATCTGATGCTGGGACCACACACGCACGCACACACACACACACATACATATATATATTTGTACACTCACACATACGCTGCCTTTACTCGCTCCACGCAAAGTGATAAAAACGCGTGACAAATAAAATGGCACAGCAAATGCGAAGCGGAGCTGCATTCATTTGGTTAGCTGGCTCCTGGCTCCTCGAGTGGCATTGCCCGCATATTAAAATATCAGAAGCAAAGGAAATATATATATATGTATATATTTCGAATAATTTTATTGTTGTCTACGGCTTGGCGACTTTATTTGCTGCCTGCCTTCTTCTAAATTTCCTTTAGCGTTTGCTCTTTACATTTTTGGCCACAGTGGCTGTCGTAAAGTTGCGTACGTGATGTGAAAATGTTGTGGCCCTTTAAAGCTCCTCAAAAGTCTCCAAGAGCTCTGCACTTCATACATCATGAAGTAAATCACAGTCCTGAAATTAAGTCAGAAATTACGATTTAAGTTAGCACAAACAATTGGCACAGACTATATATTTATATATATATATATATTTTTTTTTTATTATTTTAATTTTTGGTATTTTGAAATGTACGCAAAACAAAAGTTTTTGCTTTCGGTGGTAATATTGTGGGTTAATGTACTTTTAATATAAATGACAATTTAATTTGAATTCCAGCCAAAATGCAGAGTGACGAAAAGTTTTTATGTACTAGTATGCAAATTATATTTATATATATTCAGTTACGTAAAAAAGCTGCGTAAATATATGCATATATATATTTATATGTGTACATATATAGAAGTTCCACGTGAAGCGGAAACTCGGAAACTCTTCGGTTGACGTTTGAAAGGAATTCCCTACCTAGAGATTTTTAATTTCCGATAAGATATGATATAGAAATGAATCAGTGCAAATGAAAGCCTTGCAGTCGCTATACCAAATATTATCTTATCAGCTTAAATTTTTCTCATAATATTATATTTTATCAACTTAAATTTTCCTCAGAGCAATGAAAGGAGTTTGTATTCCCACACTCTTCATTAAATCTTCCCACATATGTCTTGTTATTTTTGCATATTATTTATTTTTCAAACTGCAGAGATTCTGGAAATCCCTTGGGAAATTAGCCATAACGCTAGAAAAATGATAAAATTTGTTCATGAATATGTTGGGTTGAATTTTCGCCTAATTTTATAAAGAAAACTTTTAAAACTTGCTTTGGAAAATTGCTTTAATTTATGCATCAAAGTTTTCCGCAATTTTGAGAAGTCAACATCTTTAGGTGAACTGCTCTTCGGGCAAACTCTCTGCTCGCTATACTTTCCGCTTGCATTAGTTTGCTGGCAGAATATTACGTATACGCATGGTAGGTGGCACGCATTGTCTGGCTGGCCTGGCCTGGTCTGTCCCGGTCGCTTGGCTGCCTGTCTGGCTGTGTGGCTGCCTGCCTGTTGAGCGCTGTCCTCGTTTGTCACGCGACAAATTATTTCACAAAAATAATTTCATTTTTGATATGCCATTTAAACGATGATGATTTCGCCACCCTCTCGTCCCAGCCAAATTGTGTAATATTGCATAAAAATTTATTAACGCATATAAAAAAAAAAAATTGTCCCGGCAGCTGATATAATAATAAAGGGAACACTTAAAAAATGAAAGCCCCACCCACTCTGCTTCCTTTGGCAGCCGTATATTGTGGGCTTGCCAAAAATAAAAAATAAAAAAACAGAAGAAAAGTAAATGACAACAACAACGCCGAGAGCAACAACAATTTCGCCCCATAAAATTGACTTTTGTTTGTATTTCCGCATGAATTGCATAAATGGTAATTTGCAGTTTAATGTTTGCGCCCAGACGCGAAGGGAGTGAGTGAGAGGGGGGGGTATAATAGAACGAAAGTAATGCAAAATGAAAATAAAAACAACAATTGGCAAGTGCGAAATTTGCATAATAAACAAATCAAATGTTGGACGAGACCGGCAAAAACTTAGACAGGACCAAAACTTGCGGCAGGCCCATTTAAATGACATAAACACATAAATAGAACGTTTAGCGGCCGTAAATCATTGGCAAATATATTTCGCGGCTTTGAGGTACGTTTTACAGTTATTCGGCGAGTGTGCGTGTGACTGCGTCCAGCTGGTTATAAAGCGCGTAAACGTTTGAAGTGCGCCGGAAACGGAAACGAACGCAAATTTATGGAAATAATGTGACTGGCATTCATTCCCGCCCGCCGTGGCCAAAAACAATCAACTCAAAGCAAGCCAGGCCAGGGATGGGGCAAAGGGACGAACACAGGGGAGAAGAGGGGCAGCAGATATTTCAGCAAATTCAATGCAACTGCGTTTACATTTTGATTATTTCATTGTGAAATGCGTAATTTATGGGCCTAAATGCGCATAAAATGCTTTTTAACCAATTGCACAAAAGGTGTGCCTAGTGTGTGCGTGTGTGTGTGTGTGTCTTGCCTGTTTGTGCGTAACAGTCCTGGCGCTGTCCTTTCAAGCGTTAAATGCTGCGGTCTCCAGCAAGCACTCGCCGCAAGAGGCAGCCAAGCAGCGCCCTTGATGAGGGACAAAGTGCACGAAAATGACCTTTTCCACTGAAAGTTTAAGTGCTGGAATCGAAGGCAACGCAAGGGCGTGGCACAAAGGGCTGCGGCTGCCGGCAAGGAAGCGGGCAGATTGCGGCTTTTGCATTGTACCAGATTAATTAATTGACAAGCCGAAATTGCATTTGAAACTTCAAGAATTCCATCCGCAAAGTTAAAAGAACTTGAAAATATTCAGCAAAATTTTGTGGACTAAATAAGTATCATAGAATTAATTATCTAAGAGAGTATGTCACAAAGATTCTGCAGGATAAGAAACTTAATATGTTGAAGATGTCATTAAGAGTTTAATGAGTAGAGTTTATATAGTAACACTACTGCTACTAAAAACAAGAGAACTCTATAATATAATACCCAAATATTTATAATATTTTCGTATACATTTAACTGACCTTTAGTCTTTGTTTAGTCATTTGCGAGCTATAAATGTTTTAGGGGCTACAACATAGCAGTTGATAATACTGAGAATCACCTAGAGAGGCAGCTGCTGGCTGTTTCAGTTTATGTGTGTATGCCATTTCCTCAAACAGTTTTATCTTCATATAATACATTTATTGCCCGGCCACCACCTGCTCTTAGCCCGAGGCATCGTAAATTGCCAACGGAAACCCACACACACACATATATATGTATATAAATACATACATATATATATGGGTATATATTTCTAGGCTATGTGCGCTCGCTGGCACATTTGGGAAGCTGTAATATATCATATGAGGCGCGTCATCATATAGTTCATTGAACCCCCAACCACAAAGCGACTCAAAAATCTTCAACAGCTTTAAGTGTCTTACAATGTCTACCGTTAATCTTGGGCTCACTTACTTACACACATACCCACGCACACTCGCACATATACCACCACCCACACACACACACACACACACACACAGTCAGATTGAGCGTGGTCTCGGGTGGTTGAGGTGGGTCGTGCTGCAGCATCGTTTATAATGTCTTCATTTATGGCACAATGTGCCGCAGTATTTTTTTTTATTTTTTATTTTCGTGCTCAGTTACGCACCGACACCGAGAAACACGGCCACAGGTTCCAGATGGAGGCGGGCAGGGCTCTGGCACAGAGAGTGCCAAAAGTCGCCCTACGACTTGTCTGCTCATCGAGCGGAAAATAATATCTTGCTATAAATTTTGCTCCGGTTTTTGCGACGTTGTCGCGTGTCCAGAGAGCTTAATTTTTTCTCATCTCTCTCTCTGTCTTTGCTCCCTCTTTCTCTCTATCACACTCTTTTTTTTTGGGATTCCCAATCCTCAATCCAGCATCCCAGCAGTTACCGTTACGTCCTCGACTGATGAAAGTTTAACGACCAAAGTTGACACGCTGCGGCGATTATTTAGAAAGTTAATGACTTATAACATACAAAAAGCACCAGCTGCGAGAGAGAGAGAGAGAGAGAGAGAGAGAGAGCGAGAGAGAGAGAAGAAAGCGAAACAGTTGATTTAGAGGCGCAAGAGTGAGAAAACTGTTGGCAGTTGGGCAGTTTTTGTTTAATTGGATTGGCCAGTTGTCTGACATGAAAAATGCTTTTCCAATAGAAAAAGCTTTCCGGTAGTAGGCATCATTAAATCAGCAGGAGAGAGGGCGAGAGAGTGAGTGAGTGAGAGACAGCCACGTTGATAGTAAGCTATAAATTATATATAACTTGGGTAAAAAGAGCACAAGTGCAGAAGTGAAACAAAGCGGTTTTCATGTTCTGCAAACAATTAAATATAAATATATGTATATATGTATATGAATGTTTGCCAATTACTTATAAAATATCTCTGTATGTATTTGAGTAGAAAGTCGAGCATAAATGCATTCTCAGTAGCTTTTTCCGACTCAATTTTATTTGTTCACTATTTAATTAGAGCAGCGAGTCGCAATTGTGTCTTATCTCCTCTGCCTTTGTGCTGTAAGTGTGTCTTGCAACTGTGTTTTATCTTTGCTCTCTCTCTCTCTCTGTCTCCCTCTTTGTCTGCCTCTCGCTGTCTGCTAATGTTTTCTGCAGTGCTATGATTATTTCGCTTGGTCGAGGCGATTCTCTTCTTCTTTTAGCACAACACTGAAGGATAAAAATTTATATTGCAATTGCTCTGAACCGCTCTGAACTTGAATTTGTGCTCTAATGCAGTTAAATGCAGTAAATAATAAATGAATAAAATAAATAATAAATAATTAAATTCCCGAATTGTAAATAAAAATATAAAAGTTAAATATATAAATATTTCTCCTACTTATAAAACTTCAAAATAAATAAATAAAATATAAAAATCGAAGATGTATGAAAGAAGTAAAAGCAATATATAAAAATAAATTATTGGTAGATAAAATTAATTTTTAAGCCTAATACTATTGAGATTACTATATAACATTCTTTATCAAATAATTAAAGACTTTTCTACTTAAATTGTTTTGTTTATTGAAGGCATACACACACGCCATATTAATATATTTTCGATTTACAAATATTATCTGATATCGAAATCCTTTGGTTGAGACTAAAACACTAAAAATGAAAATGTTTTTTGCAAGTCTCGCAGATTATTGGAATAATTTGTGCAAAACTTTTACTCTCTTAAGCCGCTTATTGGCACATCAGCATTTATTTGTTTATTTATTTATTTATTATTATTATTTTATTTTATTTTTTTCTGATGCCTGCAAATGTGTCAAAGTTTTGCAGACGTTTTTCCCGTTGAAGCGTCTAGCTTATTTATAGTTAGTTTGCGCTAGATGCTCGTCAGGGAGTTGGCCAAACAATTTCTGGTCCCAGTCAGCCGCATAAATTGTATAATGTAATTTTGTTGCCTGCAACACGCACACACACACACACAGACACACGCACACACAGACACAGAGCGAAAACCCACAAACTGTCAGCGACAATGTTTCGGGTGCTGTCTAGCCTATGTTGAGGAGTAGCCAAAAAAGAAAAAAAAAAAAAAGAAAGTTATATATACATTATATATAGAAAGGGCGAAAGCGCGCGAGTGAAGTATGTGCCAAATGGCAGGCCCAGCCCCGAACTGCCAGAGCCGCCAACTTATGCAACAATTTCAAAACGGAAATTGCTTTAGCACCTGCCTCAAACCCATACATCTGTATGTGTGAGTGAGTGTGTGTGTGTGTGTGTGTGTGTGTGTGTGTGTGTGTGTGTGTAAGGGTATGTCTGGGTATGTGAGTGCGGGTGGGCACGTTTCCCTTTTGGCACATACTTCAATATCACGTTGAATTTCATTCGATTCGTGCGCCTTCGCCTCGTCCTGGATGTCTGTCGACGTCACCATTTGCCGTACTTATTCGTTTAGCCTGGCAACTTTTTTGGCACACACAGACACAAACGCACACACACCCACACATACACTTTGACAGTTTTGTCTGCGGCTCGTGAGGAGCAGCAGCGGCAGCAGTTCTCAACTAAAGGCAAAAAGAGCTCAGCTCTTTGGGTTTTACGGATTTTGAAATTTATTCAGCACTGAAATTGACTCGAAATGTTGCATGGCAGCAGCCAAAAGACTGAAACTTACGCCAGCCACACATGTCAGCTAAAGCGAGAGAGGGAGCAATAGAGTGAGAGAGATTGACAGCGGCAGAGACAGAGAGAGATAGAGAGAGAGAGAGAATGAGCGCTAGGTGTGGCAAAGTTATTTCTATAACTTGTTTCTTTTGTTGCCAACTCTGACAGAATCGGGCTGAAGTGTAATTTGAATTTAAGATTTGCTGTGGTTACCAAAAGGTGCCTTGTCTTGGCCGCACACACACACACACAGAGAGAGATAGACCACAATACCCAGGCACACGGCAAAGGCATCCAATTGTGTGGGGTGTCACATCCACAACATGTCTGTGGGTACCGCACTCCAATGCTCAATAATTAATTTAGCCGTAACATATTTGCCAGCCAAATGAATGAACAGGATTTCAGCCTGCCCTGGGCCCTACTCCCTGGTCCCTGGTTGTCCCTGGTTGTTCCACTCCTGCTCTGAGCGTTTCTTGGCACTTTAATCAAACATTCATAGTTTCAACTTTAAATTAAACTGTAGCAACAGGCGGGAAGGGGCCGCCTGGGAGCTAGGGTGGGGGAGGGTGGCAGGTGGGCTGCCATAACAATAAGTGCTCGGGCCAAGGGTCAGTTGTTTGCATTAGCCAGCGCCAAGGAGCGGGATGAGGTGCGTGTTAATTTGCCAACTTACTTTGGCATTCCAAGAGCGAGGGCGTGGGCGAGTGGGCGAGGGTGGGGGACGGCTGCTGCTGGATTGAGGCTCGTCAGCAACAGCAACAGCTGCGTCAAATGGTTCATAATTGGATGCTGCTTCTCTGATTTCTTGTGGCGACAGCCTCAGTTGAGGTGAGCGAGTGAAATTCATGCTCAAATTGTGAACCAAAATTGATGGACGCTCAATTTTGGGGTCAGCTGTGGAAACTCTGACAGGTTGATCCACTATGTACAATTAATTGATGAAATTGAATGAGAAATGTGAAATGCAGATAAGAAATATTTGAATAAATTAAAAAAATAAATTGTATAAATTTAATATATTGTAATATTCCCTTTCCACTAATATTATTATTGCAATTTAAATTTTACATATTAGAACTAGTTGTAATACAATTTATAAAACACAATTACAAAATGATAGCCAAATAATTTGTTATTAAGCTCCATGGATACCCAAACGAAATCAATATGATTGGCGTATATTACGTTGACATTTCTATTTTAAGCCATTTAATACCTTGCGAAGCAGCTCGATTTTGATCCGCTTATGGGCTGCTAAGCCAGTTAGAGCACATTTAATTCCCAGCGTGATGTATGTTCGTTCCAGGAATAGCTCACCCACACACGCACACATAGAGAGAAAGAGAGTAAGAGTGAGAGAGAGAGAGAGAGGGAGAGAGATGTGGCAGCAAATTGATACATTAACTACCTTTATCCGGCCATTATCTCTAAGTATGCTAACCGAAAACTATGCTCAAAATACGTCGCATGCCCGACATGCGAAATGTAAATCACTTCCGCAACTATGCGGCTCCCGAGCACCGCTGCATCGTTGCACCGCTGCACCGCCGCCATGTTTGCAGAGGCACTAATGCCAACCACTGGCAGGGCCACAGCCACTGGCAACAGGCGATAAATCATCAACTGCTTAAGCGCTGTCTGCCCCGCACCAGCAGCAGCAGCAGCAAGCTAACCTTTCAGCGTGGAGGCCCCCTCTCTCTCTCTCTCTCACTCAGTCTCTCTCGCTCACTCCTTCCTTCTGCTCCTATTAAGTCACACAGCTTCATTTGCGTGCCACCTGCTGCTGCTGCTGCTGCTGCTATTGCGGCTGCGGCTACATCTATGGCTACGACTACGGTTACGTCTACGGCTACGGCTGCGGCTGCAACTCACGTTGGCCGCTTTAAAGCATTTAGCTGGATGACATATTTTAAACGCTGTGCCAACAGTTGCAGCAGCAACACAAATCAAAGCTGGCAACAACAAGCGGTAAATAACAGATATCTAGAGATGGCCAAGCTGAGATGAGCATTTAGCATTCAATAAAACATTCTCCAAGACAAATCAATTGCGAGTAACTAAAACTGTGGACAACTCTCCCTAAGATTTATTCAAGAATTATATTTGGAATAAATCAAGAAATCAAATTTTAAGTTGAAATTAATAGAGAAAATGTAAATAAATATAAATATAAAATATTATATGAAGACATATACGAGAAAAGAAATATCTGCATAGATAAGGGAATGAATGAATGAATATAATATAATATTTATATTGAATGAATAATAATGCCAATAATAATAAATAATATTAGCACGAATTTGTGTTAGCATTAAAAACGTCAGCCTTAATCGTGAGTCACGTGTCACGCAATCGTCTCTCATTTGCATGGCGCTTGCAACGTGCTGACGCTAATGTGCCACTGCTCCGGTTCCTGCTGCTCCTGCTGTTGCTCCTTAGTGTCCTCCCAGTCTCTATTGCTGTCCCATTTTCAGCACTCGCTTCGATTGCGTATGCGTAAGTGTGTGTGTCTGTCTCTCTCTCTCTCTCTCTCTCTCTCTCTCTCTCTCTCTCTCTCTGTGTGTGTGTGTTTGCGCATAGATCATAATCATTCATAATCAGCGTGCACATAAATAACAAATTAAAAGCGCTTCACTAATTTTAAATATGCTCGAACATAATCAGCTTAGACGACGAACATCGTGCAGCAGCTCCCGCTCCTGCTGCTGCAGCTACTGATGATGCTTTGCTCTGCGCAGCTCCTGTACTCTATACTCTATACAGCTGCTGGGCTGACAGTCAAGATAGCAATGGCAGACCTAACGAGCTCTTTGCTCTCATGCGAGCGTTTTTTCGAAAGCTACTTTTTTTTTTTTTTTTTGACTGGCTTTTACTTCATTTAAAACGCATTTATAATGGGCGGCGACAAAAAAGGAGGAGCAGCAGCAGCAGTGAAAAAAAATGAATAAAATGAAGAAACTCATCAGCGCACACACGAGCATACACACACACACACACACTCCCACAGACTACACCCACTAATGCACGTGTATACAAATTTCTTTGTAGCTTTTCATGTTTGTGCTTATGTACTTTGGCCCGACGTCTTTTGTGGTGTCTGCTTCACTTACTTTGCCCATACAATTTTCTTACAATTTTTCGTGGCTGTTCATGTTGCCATCTTAATACTCTATCCGATTGGGGTATTGGTAAATAGTCATGGAATTTAACAGGCGGTTGCTTGAATATTGAGTGAATTGAGTGGAAGCAGACCCACAGCATTTCTTTTCAGGCAATTTATTGCTGAGTTATTAATTACCCATTACCAATTCGAGTATTATCATATCACATATATCGTTATCAATTTTTCCAAGTCCTAAGAGTCGTGTCTTTGCATTGACTGACTTGCTAAATATAAATAAATATTTTTAAAAATATATTCAAGTCAAGATTTCTCTTATAACAAGTTTTTCTCTAGACACCTCAGTAAATCTAGTAAGTAACGGTATTTCGCATTCGTTAATTATGTCAATACAGAAATTCGCGTGTGTTGTGCTCGCTCTAATTCCATATAACTTATCTCGTTCTCTTTTTGACTCTCTTGGCAGATTGTGCGACCGGTGAACGCGTTTCTCATTGTTGATGTACAAAATGATTTTATAAGTGGTTCCTTGGATATAAGTAATTGCAGTGCACAGCAGCAAGGACACGAGGTGAGACCTGGAGTTGGTGAAGAGAGAAAAGAAAGAAAATATAACGAAGCCAAGGCGAAGATAATATTGAAGCTGGCAGTTGTGAGTCGTGGGCTGTGGCCACAGATAGGGCAGCAGCTCAGCTGATAAAACGCAGGCGGGACGGGCACCGGCAAGGTGGTGCGGGGCTGGCAGGTACGCGGCGACGGAAAGACATAAAACGTAACAAGAAATGAAAATGGAGGCAGCCAAGCGAAGCTCAGGATGAGCCAAAGTCATTGCCGCCAACGAGAGAGGGACGGCAAGTGAGAGAGAGAAAGAGAGAGAGACAGAGAGAGAGCCTGACGCTCGGTACTCTGCATGTCAGCCACCATCGAATGATACTGTTGCTCTATATATAGCTGTAGCTGTAGCTGTAGCCGTGGCTGTGTGCGTGTGCATAGGCGGAAGCGGATATGCTTTACTTAAGTCGCATCCGCGCTGCGACATACGCCGGATGCCATCGTCAGCGGCAAAGCCAACCAAGTGCCGCATCGGCCGGCAGCAGCATCGACATCAGCTCTTGGCTGCCATCTGCCGCAATTGGCTGAGCCGAGGCCACCCGCCCACCGCAGTACGTCCGCCTCGGTGGTGCACTTGTGTTGGCCGGCACTTCACTTACTGCCCCCGCTCGAACATGAAAATTTGTCAAAATTAATAACACACACTTCCGTCGTCGCTTTATGGACTGCTCAGCTGACAGGCCGCTCCATCTACCGCTCGCTCGCTCGCGCTTCCTCCCCGCCTTCTCTTATGTATATCTTGCGAGCTTATCCAATGACCGCTCTCCTTGCAGATACTGGAGCCCATCAACAAGCTGCTGGACACGGTGGACTTCGATGCGGTCTTCTACTCCCTAGACTGGCATCCCAGCGATCATGTTTCATTTATTGATAATGTCAAAATGCGACCCATGGACGAATCGTCGGCGGTGAGTGAGAGCCATACATATATGTATATTTGAATTGTTGCCAAGTTAATGACAGTTTGCATATTAATGTTAAACAAATGAACGTTACATATTGAAATTGAAACTTGAATTACCATCAGTTAGTCAAAGACGTAGGGCTTGTTAGACCTAAAAGCGTTTTCATAGGACAAAGACAGGGTTTGGGCTCAACAAGTTAAATATAATTAAATATTATATTTCAGATTATGAAAGAGGTTAAAGGGGTGGGAATTTGAATAGATTATAAAATAGATTAGAATATAATTATATATAATCAAGTATGATTTAATAGATTTTTTATTTTGTCTTTAAAAAATACTATCGAAATAATAATATTTCGTTAATCAGTATTGGAAATAAGCTAAAATTTTTAAGAATATTTTTAACTTCTTGTGAATTAAATACATTTTCTCTTAGCATGACAAAAATATTTATTGCAAAGGCATTTCAATTAAAAGAAAACTTTACAGCCAGCATGAAAAATTGCTGTAAAAAAAAATAATAATAATAAAAATTAAATAAACTAACAATTGTGAGGTTTTGAACGAATAGAAAATTTTATACAATATTATTATGAATTGAAAAATGTGGGTTGAGTAGATAATACGCCGAAAGTAGAATCCGGATATAACGACTCCAATTACACCGTACGCTTATTGTGATGACAAACTTTTATGAGCAAACATATATGGTTATAGTATAGTATAGCCCCTTGAGCATCGTTTAAACCGGATTAAACTGTATATGGACGGCAGTAAATTAAGTCTAACCCTCAATTCCTAATTAGCTAATTTCATTATATTAATATGCACTAAGATTGTTGCAATGATTAAGTTCCCATTCTAATTGCTTACACAAAATATTTATGCTGTGCTTCACTTTAATGATTATTATTATAAAATTATTATTATAAAATTTGCAATACCAGCTGATAAATATATATGTATATATACAATATTTAATGCATATATGCTCGCAGTTGGATGCCGATTCGGCGAAGGTCTTTGATACGGTCATCTTTGCCGGGCCGCCGCCGATGAAGCAGCGCCTGTGGCCGCGTCACTGTGTGCAGGACTCGTGGGGCGCAGAGCTGCACAAGGATCTGAAGGTGGTCGATCATGGCATCAAGGTGTACAAGGGCACCAATCCGGAGGTGGACTCCTACTCGGTGTTCTGGGACAACAAGAAGCTGTCGGACACCACGCTGAATGCCCAGCTCAAGATGAAGGGCGCCACGGACATCTACGTGTGCGGCCTGGCCTACGATGTGTGCGTGGGCGCAACGGCTGTGGATGCACTGTCCGCTGGCTATCGCACCGTCTTGATAGACGACTGCTGCCGCGGCACCGACTTCCATGACATCGAGCACACCAAGGAGAAGGTGATTAAGAGCGATGGCGTCATTGTGCACAGCAACGAGGTGAGTGAAGCGACAGAGCAGCTAAAAATGGGATTAACTGCATCAACTTTTGCTCATGCACAGGTCAAGGCAATGGCCGAGGGTCGGGATCGTCGGCCCGAGCTGGGCTACAAGCTGGCCATGGAGCTCAAGAGTCCCGATTCAGTGCTATCGCAGCGCAACGGCTTCAGGCCCAGCTTCTAAAAACCTAAAGGCACAAATCGAAGACATCACACATCGCACAAGCTAAGCATTCACAAGAGGAACAGCTGCTGCGAACTCTCACAAGATATCAACTAGTTTATATGGTTAACTTAACTTTAGTGCATTGCCCCTCAAATCCAATAAACAAAACACCTGACAAGTGCCTTTTCTCAACGCAGCTCGGCCAGCTCTTGCTAAACAATGAAATGTAGAATTTCGTAACGTTTTTAAGCGCCTTTTGATAGCGTACTAAATACCCTGGAAATGCCAATAGTTACCCAACAGTTTCTGTAGATTGACAGCTTAAGTACTAAAGCCTCTTAGCCCTCTTAGCACCTCTCTGGCAAATGTTGTATATGGCACCTGTTTCAAGTGAAATCCCATTGAAAGCCCCAAGTTAATATTACGTAGAAAGCAATTACAAATGACATGTTGACAAAATAAAATATATAAAATAAACAAAATGCATAAACGGAAAATGAATAAACGAATTTTATTGTCAATTCACTTCAAAATGTAACTATTAAATCAATCAGTAGCAGTAGAAGCTTCCGAAAATTGCATAAATGCTTCACTGCAATAAATGTCGGTCTGGGAAATATGAGCTTTGCTGTCATCTACTTGCCACGCTCAGTCGAGCTGTAGGTAAATGCATCTATCGATATATGTAGCTTGGAGATTGCATAAGCAAAAACATCAAAACAAAGCTAATAAATGTCCTGCCAAAAGCGCAAACACACACAGACACGGACGTATACTTTGTGCACAGACTGTAAAACGTTTTTTTAGCGTCGCAAATGGAAAGCTGGACAACAACACGCAGAGAGAGAGAGAGAGAGAGAGAGAGAGAGAGAGAGAGAGAGAGAGAGATAGTAAAAAACAAGACAAACAATTCATGCAGCGTTTAAAGAAAGTTTAAACTTTCCTACACACACACACACACGCACACACACACACACACACCTACACAGCTGTGTGTGTGAATCGTCTGCTGGCACAGTTGTCTATTCAATTTTTATTTCGCTCTGCTCCGGTTTTCCTTTTTGCCAAGCAAAGTAAAAGCAAAACTTTAAATTTATTAACAGCTGGCGAAAGTAACCGAAGCGTCTGACCAGTGGGCGTGAGCTGTGGGCGTGCCCATTTACATCTGCATTGTGGCAAGTGTAAAGTGTAAACTGCTATTTTTCACTTCTAACCATATTTTTTCTTCGCATTCTCTTTCAAGAATTCTCTTTCTGTTTCTTTTCATTTGTAAATGTAAATGGGTATATGGGATGACAAATCCTTGTTTCCATAGAACAGCCCTGAAGCCGATTGACATGACTCTGAATATCATTTGAATAATATAGTCTATAATGCTTGAAATTGCTAAAATGTGTTGGCTTTACCTTAGATTCATACGAATTGGACATTTAAGTTTTAGTAAAAAGTTTTATATCTTTGCTCAATTAATTCCTAATTATGATCTATAGCCTTGACCTATTTTTATAATTTCTTTAAATGTGTTTATTAATGTTTTTATATAATTAAAATATGCATAAGCACAGTGGGTCAAGATGAATGTGACTAGCTCTTCAGCTATTTAATTCCGATCTCAACTCATGGTCAAGGTAGAGACTAGGTCGACTACTCCTCTCTATTTGTTTGCTTTATTTTTTGCTTCTGTTCTCAGTCAGGCTCGTAAGCAGTTCTATCCAGCGCTTAGGCCACAGGTCAGCCCGCAGCCGACTCTCAGTCTATGTAGTGCTCAGTGCCCAGAGCTGGTTGAGCTTTATGGTAAGTACTGCTAAATGGACTTAGCTCCGGGGAGTGCTATGCATGCTGGCTGCGGTTGCACTGGCATTGGTTTCTTATCGAGCTGGCCTCGAATCGTTTACCTTTTGCCTGACGGAGACAATGAAGTTGTAGCCCCCGGATGCCGAGCTGGACGTGGACATGGGCCGCACTGCAGCCAAATGCTAAATGCGTTTGCCCAGAGATTTCTCTGCAGACTGCAGTGTGTGGAGGATTTGCAGCGAGTTGCGGTCAGACACTAAGCAAAATGCTCGTCCTGCCTGTCAGCAGCAGCTGTGGCTACGCCTGGTAAAATGGCAAAAAAAAAAATATATCTATGTATATATATATGTATGTATGTATGTATAGAAGCAAAATGAAGAGGAGGAAAATTCGCTGATGAAAATTGCTTGCAAGTGGTTTCTGTTTCTGCCCGTCCGCCCATGTAATGGTCGCTCGTTTTGCTTGTAAAACTTTTGGATTATTGTCAGCCCAACACGCACAGCCACACACACACACATACACACTCACACACACATGGGCTGGCCATGTGCCAGTCGGGAAAAACTTTGCCCCGGACATGGGACAAGGGAAGTCCGCGTTTGCTTCGGCAAATTTTCGCATATTTTTCTCAACGTAGGCGTCGCCACATTTGTCCCTGGCCTGCAACTGAGTTCGATGGGCTGCAGTTGGAGTTTTGCACGCGCTCACATAAACAATGTGTGTGTGTGTGAGAGAGTTGTGGTAACAGCTGCTGTTTTGCCCGGCAGCTGCTTGACTTGCAGCTTGTAACTGGGCGCTAAGCTTCATTGTTTGCGGCATGTTGTTGTGGCTGGCGGCAGGATGGAGCAGAGCGGGGCAGGGGAGGGAGTGCCCGAGTGGAAAATGGGCATGTTTGGCTGCACTTTTTGGTGAACTGCCTATATCAGCTTGAACAACTGCCCCGTCGCGTTTACTCTGACAGCACCAAAGCGAGCAGCTGCGCAGCAATTAGGTGCTAATGCAGTTTACCGATTAGCTAATGCCTGTCGTATAAGTGCGCTGATGACTTAAGTTAAGAGAGCGGCAGAACGTGCATGGCGAAATATTCCAAAGAAGCTGCTTGTAAAGGGGGATTTTAAGCTAAAGAGAGAGAGAGAGAGAGAGAGAGAGGGAGAGAGAGAGAGCGAGAGAGAGAGAGAGAGGGAGAGAGAGAGAGAGAGTGAGAGGAATGTACACTAAATAATCTTACAGTGTTTGCTTATTGAGCTCTGAATATTACTTCTGCAACTCCGATGCTCAACGATACTGAACTGTTACCAATATGAATACATCACTTCAAGACAACACTTCAAGCATATTATCTAAAGAGACTAAATACAGACCGAATCGATCCATGATTGAATAATATGCATATTTAACACAAACTTATTATGGGATATTTTCACAGTTTAGCTGATATTTATAATGATTTATAATTTGTAATATTGTAATAATTCTTTCAAGCACAAAATGAGACTGGAAACAGTCATATATATTTTTTAAAATTATCTACATATTACAAAAACTATTTATTCGACAAGATTATGTAGGCTTTCATTAAATTTATATTTATATATATATATATATATATATATATATATATATATATTTTTTTTTTTTTTTT
>NW_022045910.1:103565-126603 GCF_001654015.2 Drosophila navojoa
ATAGAGATAGAGATAGAGATAGAGATAGAGATAGAGATAGAGATAGAGATAGAGATAGAGATAGAGATAGAGATAGAGATAGAGAGAATTAGTCAGACAGACTTACCTATATAGAGTTGCCTACTAATCGACTGAATAATTAAGTTGATTACTCAGCTATATATTGACTGGTAAAGCTAGAGTGCTCATGGCTGACATTTAAATATCTGAAGAGGTTTCTATATATCTTGTGCCAGATCTATATCATAATCGAAAATCAATATACAAGTTCTCTATTTTTTCTGTGTGCCCTTTATAGGGCTACGTTGGTCGTCTATATTATATCGTAGTCTAAGCGATAGACCAACGAATTAAAATAGTAAATTGCTAGAGTATGTTAAAGCATGGATTATACATGAAATGAAATTGCTCAAAATATTGAAGAGCTCTGGTTTTTTATTTGCTATCTGTCTTAT
Organism: Drosophila navojoa; assembly: GCF_001654015.2. Next base: position 104,021 of record NW_022045910.1, read on the forward strand.
ACTAAACAACAAGACAATCTATTCACAGTAATAATAAACATGAATTCAATAATAATAAACATGAATTGAATATAGCTAAAATTATATATATATTAGACGCATGTTCTTCGTTATCTAAATCCTGTAAGAAAACGCATTTGAGTCTTTAAGCTCTATTTAACGATTTTTTGTCTATTATTACAAGATTACTACAATTCTTTGCTTAATTAAATAAAATTGCATTCCTTTATTAGTTTCTTCTTAACTAAGCAGTTTTTTCTATTTAGATTTACCTGAACTTTCGCAAGACTTTTGCACCTGGATGTTAAAGAGCAGCTGGCAGTTAACACAATAAATCGAAAAACAATTTGAGCTTGTAAATGCGTTCGCACAAGATACGCATCGCTGCCCAGCCCTAGCTGCGCAGTTTGCGCATGCAGACAGACAGCAATGCATGCGCGTGTTTGTGTGTGTGTGTGTGTGTGTGTGCTGGTTTGTGTGTAATCTTTGTCGCATTGCCGTGAAATGTGCAATAAAGTCGCATGACTTTGGCTTTCGGCTTTAGCGCTGCGTGTCAAAAGTTGGCCGCAGAGCTTAAAAACATCAGACGAAGGCAAACAAAACAAGGGCGAGCCTGCTGCCTGATGGGGTTGATCAGGATAATGATAATGCTGATGATGATGATGATGATGATGATGATGATGTTGTGTGTTGGTGGTAATGGTGGTCAGCAAGCAAAGAGCAACAACAATGTGCCGCAATTAAATGTCAAACAGGCGCTTCTGATGGACGCTTAAAATCAGCGCAACTGTCAGCCAGGATCTGCCAGCTACTCTATGGCCATGTCCGAGCCGTCACACATGCAATCACACATACACGGACACAGACACAGACACAGACATGCACATGTCACCTGGCGTTTAAAATGTACACCCCATAAACAAAAGTGCAAACAAAGCCATAAACAAGCAGCCAAAGCCCCCGCGCTCAATCCAAGCGCCCATCGTTCTCTAGTCCAGGACAGCCCGATGTTGTTGCTTGTCGTTTGTTAGTTTTGCCTGCCCCTGCTGCTGCTGCTGTTGCTGCTGTTGCTGCTCTTGCATTGTGGCAGCCAAACATAAAACGCTAACAACAACTGGCAAACAGGCGGGCAACATTCAATGGGGTTGACGCTTCATTCCGGTCGCCGGTCGCCTCAGTTTGTTAGCTTTGCTTTGTGTCGTGGCTTCTATGACGGGGGGAGGGAAGTGGTGAGCGGGACCGGCTGCCTGTCAGCGTTTTTCTGCGCATTGTTTTTAATACATGTACGTGGCGCATCATTTATTATTTTTGCCACAGCAACAGCAACGGCAACAGCAGCACCACTCATGCTGCGTATACGCAATGTGACGCATACGCAGCATTGGCCACAGCATCAAAGTCGACAGTGGCCATCGCCCCATTGGCCCCCGGGTCCATGTCACGCACACATTAGCTAGGCTCGCACGCATCTGGCCACGCACACGTTGCATAAACATTTGGATATACCAACAACAACCAAGACGCTACCGCTACCACTATGGCTATGGCTATGGCTATGGCTATGGGCGTGGCACAATCGTGTGTGGCTCGGATTAGGAACTAAATTAAATTTTTACATCAACATTTGCGCTTCATTAGAGGTAAGGGCCGAGGCGCCATAATGCCAAGTGTTGCTTCCATGTTGAGAGGCCACTCGACTGGTTGCCTATGGGACACACACACACACACACACACACACAGAGTCACTCACTCACACATACAGCCAGGCAGTGAGATAAGCAGGCCGTACAGATAAATGAGTTGAGTGTTATGGTGGGAAATGTCAGACGGGGGGCCAGTAAATTAGCCCAAGCCGAGGTGTTGAGCCAAACCATTCCCATATCATAGTCACAAACATGTTAGGCATACACACATGCATATATGTATATGTATATGTATATGTATATTTTCTCGAAATACTAAATAGTAGGAATAGTTTCAGAGCCGAGCCGAGCCGAGCAGAGGCATAATTAGATATTCTTAAAGCAGAGCAGTTGAAGCGAACTTCATGTGAAGTATGCTTTGGCGCCAAAGGCAGTTAACACGTTGCATATTTAAAGCGAATAGTTAAGGTGAATTATGTGTATTTAAGCCACGTGTAAATAGTTCATGGAATGTGGGATTCTTTTATGATTTTTGCTTTTTATTTGAAAAGTGGAAACTTTGCCAGCCTGAATTTCAGCTGAAATAATAATTATGTTCGAGTCAAGAGTAAAACTATTTTTATATGCGGTTCTGTTGAGCATTAATGACCTAGTTTCTGACAGCAATTATGTGCTTTAAAACTTTTCCAAATAAACATTTCATATCCAATTACACTAGTTAAAACTGATACGTGGGAAAACTAGCTGCACATTTTCATGAAAATCGCATGGCAATCTGTATGTGTGTAATTTGTTGTTAAATGTTTTCATGTGGTATCCATAGAAGCATTATGCATAATGCGATATCTATGAGAGCTGATGTAACTGAGCTGTTGGAGGAAAAAATAAGTATATAAATATCCAGTTAATACATATTTACATTTATATCAAATATATATTTATCTCATGATCAAAATGAAATAAATGCAAATTTTAATGATAAATAAACCAAACCTTCAGCTAGTTTTTAGTGCAATGCAGATCAATGAATATCTCCTAGCAACAATTGCCTTTACTCGAATATGAATTGATGCTCCGCCTACTTTATATTTTGTAAAGTTTATAGCAGCTGGCTCTATATAGAACACATCTGATTAAGATAAAGCTTCTCGCGTTTATCTCAATTCTCGCTCGTTGATTGCCGTCGATTGCGGGCTGTCAAATATTTAATATGCTGCTGGAGTCCAATGGAGGAGCGAAACTTTAACTGAAGCATCAACTTGGGTAGCAGTGGACAATGGGCCAGGCTGAACTTTTGGCTTTTATTGGACATGTACTACCAATAACTGATAGCCACCATTTGCAGCTGCAGCCATTCAATTTTCGACCAAAAGAAAACAAAAAACACAGCTAAAACTAAGGGGAAAAATGGCAAGAAAGCCATGGAAAGCAGAGAGGGCGAAGCGAAAGGAAAATACACCGCTGCAACTTTGAAGCAGCGCGCAGAGCAACTGACAGCTGGCACCAACTTATAACTCGGTCTATGTAGAGAGCGGGGCGGGGCAGCTGGCCCAACTGGAGCTGCGCTGTCTGAGCCCTAAGGGCAGCTGCTATATCAAGAAATACACACTCACACACACACACACATACAGCGCAAAAGATACAAAACTTGCTAGCGAAAAAAAAGAAGAATTAAGTAAAAATAAAAAGAAGCTGGAAAAAAAGTTTCAGTTACGTGCTGTTGCTTTTAATTGAATTTTTTTCCCAGTGCCTAGACTGACGCTGTTGCTGCTCACTGGTCGCTGTGGTGAACCAATGCTCGGACCAGCACATCCGTATCCGTCTGGCGTTTCCGCCGCGGCTTCAGACACCAACCGTAAGAGAGCAGCAGCAGCAGCAGCAGCAGGAGCAGCAGGAGCAGGAGGAGCACCTAAAGCATAGACTTGGATTCGTGTCCAAGTACTAGCCCTGACTGGAGGCAGTTTTCTTGTTATTTTGAAAGCGCCAAGTCGCAAGTCCTTAAGCGGTTTATATTCGTTTACACTGATTTGCAGCTTGAAAAGTGTCCCGACCGCCCGACCAGCTAGCAGCTCGTATACCCTGCAGCCATTCAAGTGAATAAGCGAAAGTGTGGAAAAGAAATGCAGCTTAAGGGCTTAAATGCAAATAAGGCTCCCTGCACAGGTTATCGATTAATCGAGGCATGTGTTGCTACCGATAACTTGAGCACATTCATGATCTGAAGTTCAAATGTTTGAATATTAATTGTCAAGTAAAAAGCGTATTACTAGAGTGCATATGGAAGTGTTATCGATAGTCGATAGAAAATCGCTTTCTTACCCTCTAGATAATCTCTATGACTAACATTTCCGTAATGCAATTTAAACATGCCAAGTAATGCCATTGATATTTGAGTCACATACGTCGTTATCGATCGATAGCCTTTGAATGTTCAGTCATGCCAGTTAAATAATTGAACTTTTATAGGCATGCCAGATGGTCGAGCATACCCGCTGCTAGCGTGCTGCCTTGCTTTCTGCTGCAAGCTTTTAATTAAGAAGTTTCAATTTAAGGCCCCAACTGGCTAGCTGCACTCGCCGCCCAGGCCGGGCTATCATAATAATTTGATTTACTCGCTCACTTAGCGGCTCTGCCCGGGCGGAGTCAGTTGTATTCGGAAACTCATTCGGCCATGATTTAGCCTTCATCGATTATTTTTCAGTTTATTTTACATATATTAACATTTAGATACTGAACCCTTTGACTATTTGTTAGGAAATGTCTACGAATAGTGTGGGCTCGGTTACATCGGCAGTCGTGCTTCTGATATCGTTGGTGCTGGTTGTCGACTGCCTTGCCTGTCGAGCCGTCTACAGATCTGGTAAGATTCGGAACACATCTCTCCCCACCCCCCCACCCCCTCAATATTGTCGCACTCGCATTGTAGATCTGGTATCGTGCACCAGAAACGGCGGCGTCTGTCGCGAAGTAAATGCCTGCCCCAGAAGTCGGCATGCGGGTGTGAAAACCATCTGCATATTGCGCGGCAAAATCTGTTGTATGAACGCGAAATGACGTGAAGGCATCCAGCGAAGGCAACTCAACATTTGTAAGCAAGCCGATGGACTGCCGAGTGCCAAGAACCACCCCGACAGAAATTGAATAATGTTTTGTAATGTATGATACTAATTAAATATGCCTGTTAAACTTTGAAAATGTCTACAAATTGTCTTGTTAAAACTCCCATGTAAAATTTGTGTATCGAAATTATATATGACGCTCGTTAGTCAACAGGCTAAGCCGCTCTTTTTTTTTTTTTTTCATTCACATTTAGTTGATGTGCCACAAAATAATTTTTCAAAACTTCTCGTAAATTTCTGAAAGCTTTACTGATGCCTGAGCATAATATTGAAGGATAGAATTTAACACAAAGAAAATATTTCTCAAGCTAATTGGATAATTTTTCAGTTTCAATCACTGTCAACACATTAATCCAACTGCCGTTGCTTTAGCTGTGGATCATATGTTTAGCTTCAACCCCTTGCCAGCCATGCATTTGTCTGCATGGGCGACTGGGCGAGCGCGCAGCAGCTTTAGGTTGTGGGCCAAATGACGTCACGAGAAATCAGGTCAACACCACGCGCAGGCTGAGCGAGCGCAACTAAAATCCGTGTGCGTTTCTTTTTTTTTTTTTTTTGAATTCAGCAAAAACGGCAACTCACCGTGCTACACTCACTTATTTATGTATGTCTAGATGTAAGTATGTTTGAATGCATGTTTGTGGATATAAAAGTGTGGTACTCGGTTCGAGAAACGTAGAAGGGCATATTATCTCAGCCTTGCAGATGCTTGCGGTCAGAGAATCGAGACTCACTCACTGTGGCTTAGATGGAAGCTGCATTCGTTGGGACTACAGACAATCGGAAGAGACTACTACTTTTATCACTGTCAGCACAGTTCCTTAGAGTTCTTTAAATATGAAAATAAATGGCAGAAAATTCTGTGCCTATACGATTATTTACTAAGAGACCGTATATAAATATTGGTTTTAATTCACTATATTATATCTTACTCTTCTTTTTTATTTGACTGACTCAATTAAGTTTTGCAATCGCTCTGGAAGAGTATTACGCAGTCGCTTAGACCCTTTAGTTAATCTTTACACTAACATTTTTTTGGGCTTGAGTAAGGCCTTGTACCTAGTCTTTGCTCAGTCTCTCTCTCTCGTTTGCCGCCTCTCTCTCTCTCTCTCTCTCTCTTTCTCTCACACACACACACTCACACTCACCTTGTCTTGGGGTCTTGGTCATTAATAGTCCTCTATTTCTTTTTTTTTTTTTTTTTTGCTCTACCGCCCGCTGCTCGCAGGCTTCAAATTTTTATGTTTCGCAAGCATTTTTTTCCTTTTGACATTTTTGTTGAATTTTTGCTGTGTTTGGTGAATTACTGGTAAATTCGGCTTCAGAAAAGAAGGCATAGAGCCAAAGAGAGTGAGAGTGAGGTAGGTTAGCAAAGGGCAGGCGGCAGGCTCAAGAGTGAATGGCATTTGTTTTTCCATATATTGATTGCTTTTTAATGGATTTTTTGTGGACTCTGGTCCATAAGGTGACCAGGCGCCGATCTCTCTCCCTCTCTCTCTTTCTCTTTCTCGCGGTGCAGCTGTATTCTTTGCTCGTATTAATTTTATTTACATAGTTAAATGGTTCAATTGTTTGACTGTTGATTTACTGCTGGAATTTCAGACAGCAAAATTAATTGTTTGATTTGTGGGCAGCAAGGACTACATACATACATACATACATATACACATACATACATCTAGGACATACAACTAGGTCAACTGCGTGAGTTTTGCTCCCGGTTTACTGATTTTATTTGCACAGTTTATAAATAAAAAGCTGACAGACGTGGCCTGGCAGCTGCCACTCCTGCGGAGTTTTCCCAGCGGCTCAGTGTTTTTCTTTTCGATTTGCTTTTGCTTTTGATATCTGTTTCTATTGTGTGCTCTGGCTGAAGTTCGCCTGCATGCGTTCAGCCAGTCAAACGATTGTTGTGTGTCAATCAAGCAGGTAACTGGCTGCAACTAAGTTGTAAGACTTCTGCCATGTCGCACAACAAAACAATAACAATGGACATGATGTACACACCACACACATCCGCACAGAAACTCACTTACATTCGTACTTTCGTACTTTGCGAAACTATTCACCACGCTGCTGCTCTTTGATAACGGCAACTCTTTGGCTCTCTTACGGCATTCGTTTCAGCTGGGCAGCCGTGCCGCAAGACTCTCACGCATTCCAAAGACCATGGCAACAGTCACGGCAACAGTCAGCTTTCATCTTTTTTTTTTTTTTTTTTTTTTAGCACACGCGCCTGACTTGCTGCCAGGGCTGCCAGGCTGCCAGGCTGCTAGGCTAGCCCTGCCCCCTCCAGAGCCGTTCGTTCAGCTGGTCGCCTGTCGCCTGTCGACTGTCAAATCAATTTGTCAGAAATCAGTGACAGCTGCTTACAGCCAAAACACACAAACATGGCCCAGGCCACAGAGCCACAGCGGCCGAGCTGCCGCCTTTCCCCGATGAGTTGTCATGGCAAAAATATATATAAATATATACAAAGAGCAGCAACAACAACAACACCAAAAATATGTAGCAAAAAAGGAGCTGGCCTGGTGTGTAAATTATAGCGCATATTTGCCCCATTTCTTTTTCTGTTTTCTCAAATTGCTTTGCAGATTGCCGACATTTGAAAATTGTCTACGGCATATCAAGCACTTTCGACATTTACAACTCATTTTTGTGAAATCTCTACTCTCCTCTTCTATTTTATTTTTCAAGTTCGAAGCTGTGAGACAAGCGTCTTTTGTTTGCATGCCACACACATACACAGACACCCATACACACACATACACATACATTTATATATATGTATACACATGCCGCTCTGTGCGCTACCAGGCGTATACGCAATTTCCCAGACAATAGCCGCCCAAGAAGAAACCCCAAAATGCAAAAAAAAAAAGAACACGGGAAGGGGCGAATAAAATAGAATACGAAAAGGTCTTTGACTGAGCCTTGCTGATGCCCTAGTCGTAGGCGCAACATGCTATTTTTGTCAATCCGTTGGGCATCTATAGGGTTAATTATAAACACAATGGAAACCGGATCTGTTGTGTTTATATTTGAACATTATGGCTGAGAGGCAGGCAGACCATTTTTTTTTTTTTTCTTCCCTTATAAGCATAAAGCTACAAGGGAACAAATAAAAACAAAAACACTTCAGGCATTGAAATAATCATACTATTTGATTGCTTTAGAGTTGCAAAATAAATATTATTTCATGCAAGTTAAGAATCATGGAAGACAAATTAGAGAAGCAAATCGGATCTTATACCGTTTATAAGCCTCATGAATTATACGTTATTAATTATATTATATATTATTGTATATATGTTATACTTTATTTTTATTTATTTATTTTAAATATTATTCATTATTGATAAGTCTCAAACGGCTAAGACTTAAAATTTTATCTGTAGAATTTTTTCAAATATAGTACAAATTTACAAGTAAAAAAATAATAAATTAATAAATAAAAAAATAAAAATAAAAATATATAAATAAAATTAAAATATATAATCCTGGTAATTGTCAAACACATAAGAAAAAACTTAATAAAAAATACAAATTAAAAAAAATATACATGTAAAATTATTCAAATACTTTTTTACTATTGGTATAGGTATTTATTTATTATATTACGCATTTTTTTATTTTATTTTTTCCGAATACATATATATTTTATATTTTATTATCTATGTATATTGATTATTATATTTTGCATATTAATTCAACAATACATAATTGCATATGAAATTAATTTGTACTATTAAATCAATTATAATTTATCAACTGATTTCAAATTCTCTGCAATTATATCCTGTTTCTCTCTTGTAGTTAGAGAGTAGCTTAGAGTCGAGCGTGCCGTGAATTATGTACGCAGTGTTATTATTATTTTTTTTTCTCTCTCTATATATTTCAGACACGCCAGCAGTAGCTAGAAAAGTAACGATAAAAACAACAGCAACAACAACAACAACAACAACAACAGGAACAGCGACAGCATCTACAGCAGCCAACAACAAAAAATCCGCAGCATGTTTGCTGCTGCTTCTTTTTATTTATTTTTTCGTTTGTAATCTCTAACCCTTTTTTCGGGAGATGGTGCTGCTGTTGTTCCTGTTGTTGTTACGTCGTTTTTTGTTTGACCAACTACCAACATACAAGCTCATAAATAAGTAGGCAAAGGCTTGGGTCCTGTTTGGCCAGCCCCCCTCACAGACACACACACACACACACACACACACACACGCACACAGAGAGAGCCCCAACCCAGCCCTAACTCGGCTCGTCTGCCACGCCTAGCGGCAGTCGCCTCCCTATGCTTATGGTTGAAAATGAAAAATGGATTTCTGTGTCAGTTGGTTGCCATAATTTCAGTTCGTTTCAGGCTTTGACTCAGGCCCAGCCCCATCCCCATGCCCAGCTGCAGCTCTCGCCTCAATCTCAGAGTTCGCTTTGAGGCGCATTCATCATTTGGCATTCAGTCATCATCCACGGCTATTTTTGTTTTTGTGCGAGTGTTGTTTTTTTTTTTAACTTTTGCTTTTGTGGGCTATTTGTTTGCCATGTTGCCCCGTTTATTTAATTAATTATTTTAAAGATCTGCCGCCCTTTTTCGCTTTTAATTAATTTATCAAAAGTGCAAATAAAAATTGTTCGCGCAACGATCAAATTCGAGTGTCCCTTTGCAGGTTGGCCGCTGCTGTTTTTTTTTTTTTGTTTTTCGTGCTCCTCTTGTTTAATATTTTGTTTAAAATAAAGCAAACTTTAAATTAACCCCCACCGTTGCCCGACTAAGTGGGGTTAAACTGCGTGGCGCGGCTCCAAGCGAAGCCATGCCCAAAGTTCTGAGAGTAGAAAAAAGTTTGCTGCGTTTTTTTTTACGATTTTGTTTTTTATTAATTTCTCTTTATTATATTTATATAATGTATACGTACATAAATTTATGTTGCCGGCGTACCTGGCTGCTGATAGGTCTAATAACTCCCCGGGTCGCTGTAATCCTTTGGGTCACGTTGTTTGGCCGTCCTGCCATTCTGCCATCTTGCCATCCTGTTGCCGGCCTAATGGACACGGCAAGTCACGTAAATGACGCTGATGATAATGTTGATGCCGCTGATGATGATGTTTATGCCGGCTACGTGTTCATTGCTGTCACAGCAGGCTCTAACTTTTTGCAACTGTCCCGCCCGCTCCCCTCCTCTCACCCCCGCTGCACCCGTCCGTTCGCCTTTTGTGTGTTTTTGTCTCTGGCCAGCGTCCATCGTGGCGTATGCGTTATATTCAATGAGTAGTTGGCAACAGCAGTTGGAACTGTGCGTCTGGTTGCATTAAATATTAATTTGTGCAGCTCAATTCCCAGTGATGGGGCCACCCGCCCCTTTGCCGCCTCCGGCACTGTATGCCTGCCGTATGCACACACACATATGTATGTATGTGGACACACATCCGCTTACCAAATTGCCAAAAACGGAAATTAGTTACAGAAGTTATAATTAAATTCCTTCGAGTAACGGACAAACAGGACCTGCATATACCACTGTCTATCTGTGTGTATGTGTGTGTGTGTGTACGTGTGTGTGTGCAACAAACTGTGCATGTAAACAGGCCGTGTAGCTGCGTCCGGAGCTGCTCCATAGACAACACTTGACTGCGCAGGAGGCGAGAGCCCGTTTTGAAGAGGACACCCAAACAGAGCCACAGAGGCAGGACCCAGAGTCTTAATTAGAAACACTTTGAGGCTGACTGATTGCCGGCGGTGGGGTCCAAGCACACATGTGCGTAGGTATTTCTGAACAGAAGGTTGTCTGCCCCAGTGTATGTATATATGCGTGTGAGTCTGTGAGTCTCCACATGATGTTGACTTTCAGTCATTAGTAGAAACATTTTATGCTCGACGAAGGCTTTAAACATGAAACATCCCCACCATCCGCCCGCCCACACCTGCTGCTAATGTTCCAGCTTACAAATTCTCATCTCAATTCAAAAATATTTGCATATGATGTTGCTGAGCATAAGTCTAAAGAGAAACAGAACAAAAATTGTTGACAGCATACTTGCGCAGATTCTATAATTAGGCGAGCTAGCTTTAAGGTACAACATGAATTTGCTATGACTTTAAGAATGTTCTTCATATCCTTGACAGATAATTGAATGAAATGCACTGCAGTAACCCAAAGCCGTTGAAGTAAGTAAAGAAAAGACCAGGCCAAGACAAAGCTTAAGGCGTACAAAGGCAAACAAATAATGTTTCATGCATTGGTCTTGCTAAACAGTTCAGCTAGAGTGTATACTAAGCCTATCAAATACGATGGTTACATTATTAATATAAAAAAAAATATTAATTAGCAATTAATTATTATATGTAAACAAAATAAAAGAGATAATCAGATATATAAAATGTTCACTATATAATTACTTCATATTTTTTGTAGAATATATACGAATTTAATTGGAAATTAATTTGTACACAATATTTGTTATTTATTTCTTTTAATTTATTCTATTTTATTTATTTGTATTTTTATTTTATTTTATTTCATTTTATTTTATTTTATTTTATTTTATATTATTTTATTTTATTTTATTTTATTTTATTTTATTTTATTTTATTTTATTTTATTTTGTTTTATTTTATTTTAGTTTTTATCATAATAAAAATTTAATTTATCTTGTAACGTACATGGAAATTAAATAAAAATAAAAATGTAAGTTTGACTTTGTTTCCTCAAAATAGATTTTCCTATGATAATATATAATTTTAATTAATATATAATTTTATCTATATCATAAATGTTCAATATGTAAATCTCAAATTTCAATCTCTCTCACAGCAACTGGAAAAACGGTTGTCTCCAATTCTTTCAGAAAGCAATCTGGCCAACACTGCGTATACGCAACGTTTCAATTGATTGTATTTGCTTGTGTTTTTGGCGACAACTCTGACAATTCGATGGCATAATTCGGCGCAGTTACAGCGACGCTTACAGCTTCATACGGACTGAGCTCGTATTTCGCCGTTCAAACAGCTGTTCGCATATGTCGGCATGTGTGTGTGTGTGTGCATGTGTGTGCGTGTGTGTTTTTATGCACATACGCTTTGACTGCCCTGGTGTCTTTTATTTTCTGATATTTTTGCTGCTGTTGTTTTTGGCTGACAGACGCACATTGCGTATACGTAATACGTAAATGTGAGTGCTTTTAATAAATGCTGTGGCATGCGTGCGCCGCTGCCGACAGCGCTGCCGGCGACGACGTCACTTTATTATTGAATATGTCGCCGTGCCCATTTGCATAATTGATCGGCAACGATGCGCGAATCGCAGAAGCGGGCAAATTTTAGGCCCGTAATCGGCTGACAAGCATTCGATTTGAGCATTTGCTAAACAATAAAACTTCCGTGCGTGACAGCCCTCACATTGTTCGTGGGAGGGGAAGATGAGAGGGGGTGGGGAGCATACTCAACATATAAATGTATATACATACATACATATATATATATATATTTCTACATGCTTTGTTTCACTTTTATTTTCTATGTGATGCACAGCATAAATGACGACAGACTTCAATAATTGATGCACATGTGCTGTGCGTGTGTGTGCGTGTGTGTACGTATGTGTTTGATTTATGCGTGTCCTCGCCTGCTATTCAATTGTGCAAATCAATTACAATAATCGACGCACGCAGCTCGAAGAGGGGTGTTCAACCATATAGATCAAGTGCGTGTGAGCTTTTTACGGAAGTATTTTGAGGGCGTGGCCAGGCAAAGCAACATCGTTTGGGCGTTTTGTGCTGAGAGTGAAAGAAATATTTCAGATACTAAAGACGCGGGAATCATAAGTATACAACAAATCAAACCCAATCAGTTTATATCCACAGTATAACAGAAATCAATTTAAGTAAAGAAAAGAAGAATTAGATTAGAGAGAGAAGAAAATTAATGACTTGAATTGAATGGAAAATGTATATATAGAGGGTAGGTATTATATATAAAGGCAGCAGAGGATACAGAATGACATATATATACCTGTATATAAATAATATATATAAAGAATAGAATAGCATATATTAGTCAGACGAGAAAAGGATGAAACACAAAATAGATAGTGAGGGTATCAGTATAATTATTATCAAGATCTTTAGATTCTTCAATCATTTCATTTCCCTTACTAAAGAACGAAGTCAGCTACTGCAATTGCTATTTACAGACATTTCTCTATTTCAACTGTTGTGAGATTTGCTCGCTCGAGCTCTACCAAATCAAAATTGTTCATAGCTGAGTCGCTTCTGTGCGCATTTTTAAAAGTCAATCGCCATTGCTGTTGTTGTTGTTGTTGTTGCGGCTCTCAACACAAACTCGAGTCAATGGCAATTGTAGCTTTAGCTCGGGTCCATTACTCACTCCGCGCACTTAAGTATACTATTTATTTACCTATTCGGCAGTCATTTAGCCGCAATTACCAAAGCATCCAATTGTAATCAGTGATGGGCCCTCACTGCTCGCTGCTCGCTGCTCGCTGCTCGCTGCTCGGCTCTCTGCTGACTGTATCCCTGGAGTAAAGCGCGTCAATTACTTGAAGTTTCTGTGTTTATTACCCCTGGATAGAGGACGATGAGGCCGAGGAAGAATGCCCGCAGCTGCTACAAGTCAAATAAAACATATTACAAATGCCACGGCCAGCCCCCTTTTGCCCAGCATCTGGGCACTATTACTCAGACTTAAGCGCCTCGAGATGTGCCAGCAATCTGACAAATTTCGCACAAATTATGCGGCGAACACCACAAAACGATGACGACCATGATGACAGTTGTATGGGATGGAGGCCAGCATGCCTGCTAAGCAGAGGAGCAGGACGATGTCCTCTGTCTGTCTGTTGTCGACTTCGTGCCCGTGCCTCAGCCATAGCCTCAGCCGGGCACAGCACAACAAAAGGCGACGAAATTATTATTGCATTAAGTGGAATTATTAAATTTCATCGGCATCGAAGGCGGCCGCAAACGGAAACGTAACGACGGCTCAGCACAAATAAAAATAAATAAATCTAATCAAAAATAAGCACACAAATAAAATCCACAAATGATAAAATAAAAATACAGAAAAAAAAAACGAACACTGCAAAAGAAGAGACAGCCAAAATAAATCAATAAAAGGAGACAATGACACAAAAAAATATGCGGACTGAGCCCGAACCCGGACCCGGTACGGGTCCCGCAGCCCGTAGTCCGCAGTCCGAACTCGGCTTCAGTTACAGTCGGCGGGGCGCAAAGTTTTTGGCGGGCCACTCAAATCAACATAAAGTTTGATATATTGTGCCGCATTGGCAGCGCCCGAGTCCTGCCAATGTCCTGCGTTGATTTAATGGCCGGCAAGCCCAGGGCTGAGCCAGTGGGTGTGGCAAGCGGGAGGGCGGGCGAGAGCAGCACTACTTATTACGGCCGCCGCTTGTCGCCATTGTTGTCAATTTGCTCGTGTCTTTGACACTGACAGCCCCAGCCTCCCCAGCAGTCGGCTAAGCGGAGCAGGGGCTAGTTGAAGAGGGGACAACCGAGCGGTATGCTGCCCTGCCCTGCCCTGCCCTGCCCTGTGGCCTGCCATTCAAATTGTAGTCGCATCATCATCTTTATGGCTATTGTGATTTCGGAATTAATTGCTGCCGCTGCGACACATAAACGGCGCCCGCTAGGTGGCGCCACAGTGCTTAAAAGGATTTGTACAACACTGCCCCACTGTCTCTCTCTCTCTCTCTCTCTCCCTCGAACTCCCTCTCTCCCTGTTTCTCTTTCGGCCACATTTCTGACCAGCAGAGTGAGTCTGTGTGTGTGTGTGTGGGTGTGCGTGGGTGGGCATCTTCTTCGGTTACTTGATTGCCCTCAAAAGTATGCAATGCTAATAAATTCAGTTTTATGTGGGGCTGAGTTTGAGTCGAGCCCACGCTCAATTTTCAGCAACTGCCGCTGGGAATTCCGTTGTCTTCGGCTGCACACTTTTATGACAGATCATTAAAATTTCTGCTCCTCGCTGCTTCTTCTTTTTTCTTCTTTTTTTTTTTTTTCTTTGTACATTTAAGTAGCCTGTTTGTCTTATATTTATGGCGCCCGATTTGGGGGCTCGAGCTGTTGCTGTTTGCAGCATTCCTCTCTCTCTCTCTCTCTCACACACTCACTGTGTGTGCGTGTGTGTCAAAGGGTGCATTAATATTGAACTTTATTGTCTCTGTGGGTCAGTGGCAGTTCCAGTTCGTCTTCAGCTCGGCTGGCTTGACTGCGCCGCATCTAAAGTGTTAATGGCCCATGTGGCCCCATAGTACTTAGCGAGGTTAAACAAATTTGCTTGGGTTAGCTACATTAATTTGAATACTCAAGGCGCAAGCACAGCGACGGCCGATGGGCCGCTTATGGGTCAGAGCTAGAGGGCAAGTGAAAATATTTATAAATCTATAAATATATCATTAAATTTTGATCGTTACTAAATAAGTAGAGTAATTTAAACAAATCTGTTTGCTTTAGTTAAATTAATTAATTACATAATAATAATATATATTTTATAGTTAATTGAGAGTCTTTCTGAACAAAATTCCGTTTAATTAAATCAGTTTTTATATAGTTGCCTTCTGCTTTTGCAAGTATCCCCTAATAAAATGAACTACCTGTCGTAAGGCAAAGCCCGAACAACCTTTGAATCGAATTGCTTCTCGGTTTCTGCCCCACAACAGCTTAAGACGTGCAACCAATTTCTATAATACTCCACGATTTGATTGCTTTAAATGCTTGAAACGTGTTGGCAGAACCACACAAACACACACACACACACAGACAGAAAGAAATACAAATTTGAAGTCAATTGATGTAATCTATTAGTTACAGATGTAAATGTCAGAAGTACTTAAGAAAGTATCTCAATTTCTTCCGCTCAAGCGTCGGCGAGCTAAATGTGACATTTATTTTTATCTCTCCAGCAATACCAATAGCTATTTGGCTATTTTGCGGCAACAACTTGGCGTCGACAAGCTGCCTAACGCACCTGACAAACTTGCTTTAATGTATGTCAAATCTCAGTGTGCGCCAAGACAGAAGAAGAAGAAGAAGTAGTAGTAGCAGAAGAAGATGAAGAAGAAGATGTTTGGTAGGTAGCATCACCGCAGCCGTAAAAAACAGCGGCCTCTTTTCGACATTTGAGTGACATTATTTGTGTCAACAATAAAACACTCAAAAAGCGTGTTAGTCAAAGAGAGAGAGCGAGAGAGAGACCAGCAGAGAGGAATACAGAATGAGAGAGAGAGAAAGAGGACTACAGATATTGCTAGACAAATGGAACCAGAAACTGAACCCGATGCGGACAGTACAATTTAAAATTCAATAAAACTTCAATCAGCATTTTGGAATGTGTGTATTGGCGCGAGTGTGTGTGTGTGTGAGTGAGTGAGTGTGGCTGTACGTGTGTACACATTGGCACGCCCAGCAACGACGACAGCGCCCAGCAATTTAAACAAATTGAAAGCAAGCGCAAATAAAAAACAGTTTGTTGCCACTTTTCACATCAATTACGCACTTCAGCCAAAACAGACGACGACGATGACGACGACGACGGCGACGGCGACGGCGATGACATCGTTGTCAACGCCGAAGACGTAGAAAACCGAAGCACTGGCCGCTTTCCTAAGGACGAGACGACGAGATGTCCTCGTTGGCGGCTGCTTCTAGCACAAAAATAACACTTGAAACTAAACGCGCATTCAGGCGACGACGTCGCCAGCCGGCAGCGCAGTTGTTGGGCGTGCCACACCCCACACAAAGCAAAGCAAAGCATACCGCCCTCCCACCCCCCGTCCGGCAACAACAATTTTCGCCTGCGTACACGGCGTTTTTTATGCGCCAACTGACAGCCCCTCGGTTCTAGCTACCTTGTCTCGCCCTCTGCTCGCCCCTTTCCACCACCTACCGCCCACGGCCCACCGCCCGTCGCAGCCCGTTCCCAGCCCCATCGACCTACACAGAAACCCAAACCTTCAGAATTTGAATACGTGTGCATTGGTGTGAGCTTGCCTCTATGTGTGTGTGTGTGTGTGTTTGTGTTTGTATGTGTGTGTGTGTTTGTCTATGTTTTCGTTTGCGAAAAGCGAAAGTAAATGTTTGAAAATCGTAAGGAAGGAAAAATCAAGTAAGCATCAAAAAAAGCGAGTGAAAAAAAAAAACAACAAAAAAATAACGGATATTTATCTTTGACGAAGATTATATGCCCTTGACGGTGGGGTCTATTAAAATGATTGAGCATTTGCCGAATGCACGTCGCAAAAATTTATGATTCGCCATTAACTAAAGATAACATTCTCGCCTGCATAAACATGATATATGTATATCATTTAGGCTTCGAGGCGCATTGAGTATATACAATTGATTTGCGATTAGCTTCTGCTCATACTTTGAATAATTTAAAATGATTTATTTTCTACTGATAATCGAAAGTTTAAGTTATGGATGATGGGTGTATAAAGTATTTGGCAACAATTACTTAGAATGAGTATTTAAGAATAACTTAAAATTAGTTTCGATTGAGAATTGATCTTAATGGAGTCTTAGTTATATTCTTTAGTTATACTAATAATTATAATAATATCAAATTTAAGCTTTCAGCTAATCTAATATCAATAAGTATATGCAAATATGAAATCTACTCTTAAAGAAAATATATTACACATATAACACTTATATATAAGTAACCCCCTTTCCGGGTACTACAATTTCATATAAAACTCCCCCAAAAAAATGAGGAGAAGAAGATAACGAAGTCAAGAAGCTTTGAACTAATTCCTTTCATAGCCACTCCCATTGACACATTGCCATCTTCAAGTGAGATTCAGAGTATCCTTTAGTAGAGTATG
Organism: Drosophila navojoa; assembly: GCF_001654015.2. The sequence goes on from NW_022045910.1 coordinate 121,646, forward strand.
CAGAAACAAATATAAAAAAAAAGCGAAAAAAAAAATCAAGTAGAGGAAAAAAAATCCAACTTGGTTTTTATTGCGCGTGATAACAAGCGGGGAGTTGCGTGGAAATGGGAATGGCAATGGGAGTGGGAATGAGAGTGGAAATGCTAGTGGGAATGGGAGTGCGACTGGGTCTGGGTCTGGGTCTGGGCACTAGAGCTGGATAGACATGGGCACTGGGTTTTCAGCTTGGCTGGGCTGGGCTGTGCTGCTCTGGACAGCGCTGTTTGATGTTATTATAGATGACGATGATGGCGATGACGACAGCGTGTGGCACACACACACACACACACACACACACACACACAGTGAACGAAGTCAATGATGATTTTTGCCTTCTACTTCGGCCTCAACTTTGACTGACTCGGAGAGCTGCCAATCAGAGGCGACGCGGCAAATGTCTTCTTGTTCTAGCGCATGTTTCAGGTTGTCAAGACGGCGTCAAGTACCAGAATGGGCATGTGTGTCAGTGTGTGTGTATGGCCATTACTTTGTTGCCTAGGCATTGCTATTGACAATAATTCCAGGTAAGTTAACTTGACGCTGTCTGTTTCAGCTCATAAATCTCAACAAGTCTGCATCTGCCTTTCATAATTTATATATATGCGCATATAAAATAAATAACAATTTGAACTTGTACCCAGAAATTAAGCAATGAAAAATAGGGTTTTCACACAAAAATCTTAAGTATATAGCAAACGAAAATTTGAAAAAAAAAAATATTAATAATAATTATAATTAATTAGACCAAGTAAAACCCTAGTGAAAAATTTTTCACACAAAAATATTAAGTATATGCAGTAATAGATAGCAAACAAATATTTGAAAAAAATAATATAAATAATAATAATTAATTATTAATTTGACCAAATAAAACCCTAGTGAAAAATTTTAAAATTTTGTTCTATACATTAAAAAATATATTATGAAAGGTAAAGTGTATTAGAACTTTTTCTTATGCTTTCAGGTAGGTCGGTGCTTGCTCCTGTCTATCCTCTCGAAATACTGCTGCTCTGCTGCCCACCTTATTTTGCAATTTGATTAAGGATATTGAGTAGAAAATTGGCTGCAAAGGTATTTGGCCGCCTTTCTAATAAAATTCACTGGTTAAAAGGAAAAGGTATATGTAGTTTTCATTTAGTACATTCGCCCACAGCTGCTGCTGCCGCAGAGCAGCAACTGAAAGGTCAATGAAATAAAAGTCTGGTTAGCAAATAGGATATTCCATGGAATCGGAATGGCCTCGACTTAAATTCAATACAAGAAATTACTTTGGAATATAATAATGCGAATCGTGCAATTAACATTAATTTTGATGGGCGCCCAAAATGTATTTAAATAAGCCAAAGGAATTCGTTGAATAAACATGAATTCAAATAGAGGCAAATTCCTATTACGCGCCGCTATGCCGAAGTAATTATAAGAGAAAAGCGCGAGTACATTTCCACGGCAGATATTTAAGTGAAATTTTCTTTATTTTTATTCTTTACCTGCTTCCGCTGTTGCTGCCATTGTTTAGGCCACACACAGATCAGAGCTGGCAAAGCTCCTGCTGCTCCTGCTCCTGCTGCTGCTGCTGCTGCTGCTGCTGCCACTGAACAATATGCAATAATAACAATTTACATATTCATGAGCCGCTTACGCACACAAACACAGTGAAAACACGGCAGCAACAGCAACAGCAACAACAACAGCAATAGAGGGGGCAGAGTTTGCATAAAGAGCAGCCGCCGCTTAAAAGAAAAAACAGAAACCGAAACAACTCCCAATTCGAATAGCCCGGCCCGAGAATAGCAGAGACCTTTTGTTAAGCTCTGTAACTGTAGATGGCCAAATATTTATAAATGTTTATTTATTTTGTTCATATACAAATATATGTGCATATACATTTTCATGATATTTGCTTGCGGACGGAACTGCCAACTGCCAACTGCCAAATGGAAATGGGGGCCCTGGCCGTTCGTTTGATGCCTGCAAATTATATATGCAGCGTATTTGATTTCAAATTTGTTGATTTCAATATGGCCAATGATAATACGAAAAGGGAAGAAGATGCTACAAGTAACATCAATTTTGCACTGGGTCTTGTCTTATTTATAGTTGTCAACATGAGTTAGCAGGCACTGTCTGTTCGTGTGTGTGTGTGTGCGTGCGTTCCTTGGGGAGTTTCTGGGTCAGCGCCGTTGGCTATGAATTGCAAATGAAAGGCAATTCTCAAAATAGCCGTAGTTATGCGAAATTTTCGAGGCTGTGGCTGTGCGGCAGCTGAAGCTGCTTTTGGTTGCTCTTAGCTTCTGCTCTTTGATAATCTCAGCAGAACCTACCACAAAAATAAATCAAAACAGCGAGCAGCGAGCAGCGACGCCGGCAGCGACTGAGGCGTGCACCAAGCCAAACAAAAAAGAAAAATTCACGAAGAGCCGAACGAAGATGTTGGCGCTGTTCTCGCTTTGCAGCATCCACATTCCGACGGAGTCGGCGCTTCCATCGATTTTGCTCTCGCTCACGAGTTGCTGCCCGCTCTCTCACTATCGCTCTCTCTCTTTCTCTCTCGAACAATGGCTGTGGCAGCGCTAGCAGCAGCAGCAGCAGCAGCAGCAGCAGCAGCAGCTTTTGTGGACGCGCTGGACTCTTTGGCATGCTCAGCCAGCCAGTCAGTCAGGTACAGACAGTTGACGTGTGCGGTTTGTGCAGCGGCTAAGCGCAACAGCAGCGTATCGAGATAGTCATAAACAGAAAATACACAAATTGCCTGCAGAGCGCCCATCGAGTGGAAGAAGAAGAAGAACAACAACAAGAGGAAGAGCACAGCACATGTAATACTCGTGTGTGATAAAATGTGAAACACAAACAACAACAGCAACAGCAACAGCAACAGCAGCAGCAGAAGCAGTGACAATAACAACAACACGGCAAAAGTGTCGCGCGCGTGTAACTGTGAGTGTGTGTCTGTGTGCCTGTGCCTGTGTCTGTGCCTGTGTGTGTGTGTGTGCGAGCGCTGCGTGTCACATATCAGCTAAAAAGAAAGCAAGCATACAAAAAAATACAGTGGAAAACGCGCAGCGCAGCGACAGAAAAATTCGTTCAACGGCAACCGCCGCCGCCAACGCCGAAGCCGCCACCAACAGCAGCAGCAGCAGAAGCAGCAGTAATAACAGCAGCGACGCCGACAGCGACGCCAGCAGCAGGTAGGGCGCAGCATTAATTTTACAGCAAGAGCAAGAACCGAGTGCTGGCAGCATACTCACCACACCCTGATCCTACAGGAGGCAGCAGCAGCAGCAACAGCAGCAGCAGCAGCAGCAGCAACACCAAGAACAACACGCGGCAGTTGCGCAAAGAGCAGCATGCGCTCTCTTTCGATACGCGCTTCTCTTCTCTTCTCGCACACTCGGCTCTCAGCTGGTCTGCACGTGGAGCCTGTGCAGAGCAATTGGCATCCCAGTTGTGCTGAGTTTTTGGTTCAGTTGCCTTTTGTAATTTTTCGTAGCATACTTTTATGCTGCTGCTAGCTCAGCAATTTCTTTGCTGCTGTCGCTATTTATTGTCCCAGTGTCTCTGTGTATGTGTGTGCGAGTCTCTGTGTGTGTGTGCGAGTGCGAGTGCGAGTGCGAGTCTGTGTGCTAATTGTGTTGGCCAATTTTTGAGCGTTGGCTCCCGCTTGGCGAAAATTGATACAATGTGTAAACAAAACTAAACAATTACGTGAATCGAAATTGAATTTTCTTGAACAACTGACCTTGCGGCCATTGAGATAACGATAACAGCAGCTGAAGCTGTGCCACAATTAGAGCAATGGGCGGCTGCTTGATGGGCAAAGCCAATAAAAATGTAGGATAGTGTGTCAGCAAAATACACACAAACACACACACACACACATACACATACAGGCTGAGATTGGCATGCCATGTGCGGCATGTGTACGTGTAAATGACCGGAAACTGTGCTCAAGTGCCTAGGCCAGTCCCCCTCCGCCCCCCTCCGCCCATCCTCCAGCAATCCTACCAGCCAATCGACTACTTCACAGTAGTTCTGGCTGAGTTCTTGGCTCTCTACTTCTCTTTTTTGTTGTTGTTGTTGCCTTTGCTACTGTCTTGGGGCAGCACTTCAATTGTCAAATTGTTCTTGTTTATTGTTGCAATAGTTTTGTTGATGGACAGGTTTGAGTCCACTGACTGCTCCATGATGCTGTGTGTGTGCGGTGTACACTCTGCTCGCCTTTCACTTGTTTTTAAAGTGATTTTCGCAGACGTAGTCGCTTTTTATGGCGCTTGTCGTTGACGTTGACGTCGTCTCCGTTCGCACAAGCAAAACAAAACAATCAACACGGAAGTCTTTTTTCGTTGTTTGCTTGTTGTTATTCTCGTTCTTTCTTCCATTTTGCTTTCTTTTATTGTTGTTATTGCGCTCAGCATGTGTGTGACTCACTATCTTTCTCTCTCTCACTCTCTATATATGAGTCTGTGTGTGTGTGTGAGTGTAAATCAACGTGGCCTAGTGCGCTGCTTGAGGTTGACGTGCGCGGGCTTTTGTGTGTACGATTTCTTTTTCTGCTTTTTTTTTTTTTTTTTTTTTTTTTGACTCAATCTTCTGTCAGATTAGTGTTTTTTTTTTTAATTTTCGTTTTCAGTTTAAGCCAGTTGAACTATTGGTGATGCGTATAAAGACGTCATAGCTGCTAAGCCATTCAGAAATTCATTTAGCACTGTCAATTGCTGGAACGAAATGTCAAGCAAAAAAAAAAAAAAAAAAAAATTACCATAATAATAAACAAATAACAGATACTCTAATAAATATATAGCTCTCATTAACACAAAACATTTTTGTTAAGTATTTCGTACTTTTATTTTTCATTTTTTATACCCTGAACCCATAGAAAATGGGAAATCAGGGTATAATGGTTTTGTTAAAAGTATGTAACA
>NW_022045910.1:126904-139112 GCF_001654015.2 Drosophila navojoa
ACAATGACAATGACAATGACAATGACAATGACAATGACAATGACAATGACAATGGCAACGACAATGACAATGACAATGACAATAATTAAATTGATATGCTACCATAAATACAAAATATCGAATTCTAGACGTAATACCCATATAATGTGTTTGCCAACTGGTTAATCAAGTGTGTTATGCCGACTGTCGACTAAGTGCATAATATATATGTATGTACACTAATAAGCACAGGCCACACACAATTATATACGTGCATACAACCGTACACACACAAAAAAAGAGAAAAGCAAAAAAAAAAGAAAAAACTAAAACAACAAACACATCGACAACTAAACAGTTCGTTGAGCAGAAAAACGAGGAAATCTACTTAATCACGTTTAATTAAGGTGAGTTTATAAGTAGCTGTGTGTATTAGTGTGCCGCCTATACATTAATGTGTGCACGTGTGTGTGCGCTTAACTACTTTTTTTTTTTTGCCAATTGCCTTTATTGCTTTTATGCAGAGCTAAAGACACAAAAGCACTCGCCAGGTAATCGCCGAGGCCAGGCTTCAAAGCGGTTTCGGGTCCCCTCCATAAACCAAACAGCTTTCATGTGCACATAAATGCAAATTAGGGTTAAATGTTGATGTGTTGACTGTATGTGTGTGTGTGTGTGTGTTGTGTGTATACGTGTGTGCAGCATTGCGGATTATAATAATAAGCAAGTGCTTAGCATAAATGGATTTATTGGCTGCACATTCATCAAGAGTCAAATGTTGGCACTTTGTTTGCATTAGACGCTTAGTTGGGCATTATTTCCCTTTCAGCATTATAATGTTCTCTATATATGGTGGCGCTTGATGTAATTGTTGCTGGTCAGCATCTTAGGCACACTTGGCTGGTCATCTGTGCGCTGCCCCCTCACTCCGCTTGCTATTCGAGGGACAGAAAATCATCAAGGGGTGTTATGAATGTGGATTTACACGGCTTTTCCGTATTCTCAGCTCCCCAGGGCGATAGTTGATCCCTGGCCTCAATACGTGATTGGGGTTTAGGATTTTTCATGGCCTCCAGTTCTTTTTCCCGGGTGCTACGCAACAGCATCTCCCGCGCGGCATTCAGTTCGATGCGCTGAATATCGGTTAGATCCGTTTCCGGAAAGATCTTAATGAGTTGATCGCCCTCGGACATGGTTACGTATCGCTTTCAAATTTATAAAACAGTTTTTATTTAAGGTGTTTTTAATGGAACAAAAAACTTCTTACTTACAACAAATTGTTTTGCAACGTGAAGAAAATAAATTCAATTATTATTTCAAAGCCTACTCGATGTGATTTATTTTCAGAGTGAAACTTCAAACCTGTGTTGATAAATGACGAAATTTAACTGTACTTACATTTCTGTCATTTATTTTTACTGTCACTTATTGTGATGTGCTTCAAAATATGAGTTCTCTGTCAAAATATCTCCATCCCCAGCCCAGATCTTTGGCTTACTCAAAGACTAAGTTTTAGTTCAAGTTTACAACACTATTGTATTTTCCTTTATATTAATTCTCATGGAAATTCGTAAGCAAAAAGTAGCTCTCTGTCTAGCTCAGCTTTAGTGCTATTTGTTGTTTGGCGTCAGATCTGTTTTTTTTTATTCATCATGAAAAGTTTTGTGCTTGCTCTCTGAGTCATTTCGTATTATCTCGTGCAATCTTAATAATTTGTGTACCTTTGCTGCGACGCTCTATTCAGTGATTCCGACTTCTGTTGCCAATCCTCGTTAGTTCCTTTTCTCACGCTGCCTCCCTCTCTCTCCCTCTCTGTCTCTACTTCTATCTTTTCTCTGTGTCATTGCTGTGATTGTCACATATGCGCCATGGCTCGTTGTTGCGCCACATCGAATGAGCGGGAATGACATGCTGCTGCCTGCACAGTGGCAACCTTCTGCTCATTCGGTTAATTGAAAAATCATGATGGTGCTCATCATTAGCAAGAGCTTCGTGACTTATGTCGTCCCATACAACTACCCGCAGCCGCCTCCCTGCCACTGTTTTCCATTTATGTAATCGATGCATGTCAAACAGCAAGCACAACAACTGCATGACATGTGTGTGTGTGTGAGTGTGGGTATATGGGAAAAAAAAGGAAACGGCAAGCGCAACGAAACGTAACGAATGGCTGCGAAAGGAGGAAGGGGGCTGGGGAAGAGAGGGTAGCGGGCGTGACAACTAAAACGGGGCATAAAAACCTATCAAGTTGTAAGCTCGTTGATTTCAATTTCTGAATGCAAAATGCAGTCGCATTTGCATATTGCACATACGCCATGTGGCACAGGGCTCAGCACGTACTTGGACAAAAAGGAACAACAAAAAAATTCTTTCTAATTAAGCGCCAGCTAGAAATTAAAAAACATAAAATGCCTGTCACATGACAATGTGTGTGTGTGTATGTGCGTGTATCTGTGTGTGTGGGGTTCTTTTTCTTCCCCATGCTCTTCCCTAATTGTTTTGTATTGTATAAATTTTGTGGCTTTGGAACGAGGCAAGGCGAAGCGATGCGAGACGGCGCTTTGCTTTTTATTGCATAAACAAAATGCGAGGATTTTAGTTTTGTCGCTGGCTAAAAAGTACATAAATATCAAATAAGTCACGTTTCCGGCATTCTAGCACCAGCACCCAAATACACTCATCCACACACACACACACACACACACACACACAAAATAAAAATAAATAAATAAAAGTGCTTTGTTGTGGCGTCTGCGGGCAGCGAGAACAACACATATTTATATACATATACTACACATATACATATACATATACATATACGTATATAAATAGTCAAACGAAAGCCACGGACTATAGCAAACAAAATGCTAAAATGAATGTTAAATAAAAGCATTCCGAAAAAAAACTACAACAACAACAACAACAAAAGCTCAAGTGGCGCGGGGGCTGAGTGGAAGGCTCGCTGGATTGGACAACTGGTCCGTATTCAAAAAGTTTTTGATTTGTAAAGTTATACGGTTCAAGTTGTTTGTGGAACTGTGATATTTTCACCGTACCTTTTAAGCTGATTTGCAGATTATTATCAGCAGCAACAGAAGCAACAGCAGCAGCAGCAGCGGGAGCTCTGCCAACAACAATGGCTGCAGAGTCGTTAAAAATAATGTACTACATAAATACCCTTTCTGTGGGAGAGCTCGCATATTTTAAGTGGCGCCATCTGCTGTTGTAGTTGCGCAAAATGGAATGCATGGCACAGGAAATTTGAATTTCATTAGCTTTCATTGCTCGGACAACATTGTAAAGATACCAAACAATAAGCAGATAAATGAAATTACTTTCATGCAGCCTATGCTGCGGCAATTCATCGAAATATTGTTACTTTGGACAATTTTCAATTGTGAGAGAGTTGCTAAATATTGAGAACCAAACTCAACTCGAGTCAAAGCTAAAAAAAAAAAATATATATTTTAATATCAAATCAGCTTTGTTATCTCTATCATTTATCATTTATTTGTGCATTAGTATCTTATCAATAAATTAACAGAGTCAATTAAGCTATTTAGCGTGTCTTCGCATACCCCATATATACCCTGTAGAGACAAGTTATATGCCCACCTGGCCATTCACCCAGCAGGAGCCGCAGCAACAGACAACTGCCAACTTATTTTTATGCACCGCATTTTTATTTTGCCATTCACAGAGTTTATTGTCCTGCACACACACACAGCAACACATTCACACACAGCTCATACTGTGGAATTTATTATAGACGCTTTATGTGCATATTTTTATATACACTTTATGCACGGGTCCCACAGCTTAGTCACGCAGCATGTGCTGCACTGCTGCAGTCATAAACTAAAGAAAATAGTACATACTATTTATTTTTATGCATCCTCCCGACTATTGCAGTGCTGGGAGAACCCGCCGGTTATTCCTTCCATAATCATAAAACTGGATACATCCATTGATTTAGGTTTCGTATAGAACATTCAATTGAAATCGCTGAAGTCGGCGAATATTTTATGTTGTTATCTATAAAACCAAAAACGAATCTCGTAAACGAACTGAGCTGAGCTTCCCTTACATCGCATAATACAATTTCTTAAAATATATTCAACATTTCTCAAAAGAAGCTTAGGACTGAAGAATTCAATAAAAATTCAGATTTTATCTTTAGCCTACTCTGAAGTTTATCAATATTGGCTTGATCTTAGCTCAATTATTAATATTATTATAATATATATATGAAATTTTGACATATCTCCAATTGAGCCACTCGGAAAGGGCATTTCCAGTTGTTTGTCACTGTTGTGCTACAAATAATAGAGCCAGCTCGCTTTATAGCATTTACTTTGCATTTTTACGACTCGAATTTGTCGTCTGTTGGTGTTTGCTTCGCCTGGAAGTTTAATTGAATAAGTTTTAAGCGGATTCCAGTGGCAGGCAGCTGTTGCTGTCTTTGTGTCACACGGCGTATGTGCAATGCTTAATTGAAATTCTCTAACTGCGTCCAGCGCTCAGTGCTCACACAGTCCAGCCTGATTTTTGAATAACAAATGCCACCACCAACCACAATACAAACAACAACAACAACAACTATAAATAGAAATGCGGCACACAAAAAGAAGCGAGGTGCTGCAATTTGATTGCTGCCTTTCCCCCAGGCAGATTTGCATTCATAATGCGCTTTCATAAAAGGGTTATCAGCCGAGAACGTCAAGCTTAGCATAATTGGCGTCCAGCAATTGGATTAGCGCTGACTCCACATAAATATTTTAGCTTAATTTACATCGGGCGCAATTTACGACTGGGAAATGTTTTACTAAACACGAAATTGGTTTTGATGAATATTTTGTGAACTGGCGCACATATTTTAGGAACTTTATGGAGGCCCATGTCTGCTCATGATATATTTATAAATATTTTCATAAATGGTTATTTTATAGAATTATCATTATCGTGAAATATGGACCCAGATGGGTCTGTGGAATGTGCTGTCCATTTTATGTAAATGCGATATATGTACTTAAGTTATTAAATATTTATAAATAAATGAAAAATCTATTATGAATATTCATTATTTCAAGTCATTCTGTGGAACTAATCTCTAATCGGAAATGAAAAATCTTATGTAGCACCGTCTTTTAGTTGCGGTATAAAGTTAAGGAAATTTGTGGGATATTTACATAACTCTTTTAAGCAATCTCCATCGGTTGCAATCCGCTTTTTCCCTTTATCCGTTCCAGCAATTAATTATAAATTATAAATTAATATATATCATTGTTACCCATATGGCCTTGGGATTCGAGCGGCTCGATGTCGTGACCATTTCCTGTGCAGGAGTGGAGCATCGAGTGGATCGTGATAGCTGCAATGTGCGCAACGGCAATTGCAGTGATGTGCACAGGAAGACGGCCATTTCCATATACCGATGGCTGCTGGCAGCACTTGGACGAGTTCCCTATTTTGTTTCCACCTCTGCTGAATCCTCTTTTTCTGTAATATAAAAATCAAGCAGTTGCCTTTGTGCGTTGCCTACCTTTGGGCGCTGCACGTGCTCCAGATGCTGCTGTTGCTGGCACACTCAAGCACACACATACAGAGAGGGAGATAGACAGTGAGAAAGAGAGAGAGATTCGTACGCACGTCGAAATGTAATTTCATGGCACACAAGTTTTTAATTAAATTTCATGGCAGACGATGCAGCCGAAGCTGGCAGCAGCAGAAGCAGCAGCAGAAGCAGCAGCAGAAGCAGAAGCAGCAGAAGCAGCAAAGGCAGAGGCAGCCTTTTAACATGCAATCAACAAACCACTCTGGCATGCATATAGGGCAGCCATACAACTGCATATGTATGGCCATAAGTTTACATGTGTGCACTTACACATATACATATATATATAACACATATACATATATATATAATACGCATACAAATAGCACAAAAAACTGCACCATTAATGCGTTTTTCAAGTGGCAGCTTCGGCTGCAGCTGCATCTGCATCTGCTATAGCGGAAGCAGCTGGCGAGGCGGCCATTTTGCAGGCGGCCAACGATCCACATCCGCAACTGGACAAGCCATTGAAGTTCATCCCCTTCGTCATCCTTTGCTGCGCACTCCCCCCGCCCCTCTTCGCCCAACGAGCGTCTCCTGTAATTTCGCAACCTTTCACTCTTTGGCATGCTCCAGCAGCAATCATCGTCACATAATTTTATTAAGCTCTTAGCCAGTCAGCGGCCACAGCCTGCCCGGGCTGTGAGCTCCTGCTGTTGCTCCTGCTGCTTTTGCTTCTGCTCTCTGTTTGCGGTTCACTGACTTATGCAACATACTGTCGTCGTCGCTGGTGTTGTTGTAGTTGTTGTTGTTGTTGTTGTCGATGATGCTGCTGGACAACATTCCAAGCACTTAAGCTTCATGTTGGCGACATGCTCGAGTAATGCTCGAGTTCATTTCTATATGTATAATGATCAAGGCTTAAGAGTGGAGAATTGAAAAATGGCTATTAATATGAGCATTTCATTGTAAACGGAATATAAATACATATAGTTAAATAGCCATGGCAATATTTATATCTATTAGCTGAATATTAAACTTCTTCTTAATCATTACATACGAAATACCATAGAATCTTTCACGGCTTTGCCAAATAAATATATCAGTTTTGTTGTATTTGAATTCTGACCTTTGCTGGGTATGCGCCAGTCGGTAAGGCTGCTTAAGAGCTGTAAGAGTAATACTTTCTCATTTTAATTATGCACTTGGCTGATTGACAGTTCACTTAGCCGCGCTCAAGCTGACTGCCGGGCAGATCAAATTGCATTTAGAGCTGGCAAACGGCTCTAGCTGCAGGGCAGAATGTGGAATTAATTGCAGATAGGGTATGCGGATGTCGTGGCTTCCAGGCGAACAATTTATTTAATTAGCAACGAAGGTTCGCCGAGCCTTTGCTGGCAAATCAAACAAAAATGCCTGTCAAGCTGCTTGCCAAAGACACTTTGACTTTGTTTATGGTAAACAGACAACAAGCGATATGGCCTTCGGCTTTTAGCGTGGGCGTGGCAGAAACATGACACACACACACACATACACATATATACATACATATATACGTATGAGTGCACTATAGCTAATGCAATTCGCCCGCTGGCCTTGTGTTTTCGTTGTTGCTGTTGGCTGTAGTTCTTAGACAAGCGACAGCCGCTGTCCCACAATCTGTCTGCGGCAAGCAGATATATATACACACACACATACCCATATGGTACACACATGTGTTTGTTTGCTGGCATTGCTGAGTCGCAGCGGCGAGGCGCTGGCGGTTCGGTTAGGTGAAGCGCAACAAGTTATGCAGCCGCAATTAGTTGGCACGTCCCTCCACAAAATTTCTTGGCACTAATGCCAAAACCCAAGCCACACACAGTCGACGACAAGAGCAGCAACAACAACAATCGGCAACAGCATCGGCATATCGGCGTGCGGCATACGCGGCGTATGCGTTATGCAACCCGCCATGTCCCACATCCCATATCCCGCATTCCATATTCCACCTTCGACCCAAGCAAACACACTCGATTTAATGATATTTATCTATAAGGCGCATCGAATGCCAATTAATCGACGGCATTATAGCTGTGCGATTCGACAATTGCAAATTTATAATGAATGCGATGGACTATTCAATAATAGTGAACAATTAAAAGCAAATTGTTGTTATTGAAAAACATGTTAGTGCTCGCTGCAGTAATGCACGAACACTTGAGACACTTTGGCCTTTGTTTCTCGTACACTTTACAGTCACTGAATGTCCGATTGATTGATTGATGGTCAATGAACAGTCCAGAGAACAATGTGGGGCTCATTTTCTTTTGCATTGTCTCTCGAGCTGTGGCAGGATGTCACAGTTGATACGAAAAGTATTCAAGCGTAATGCTGATACATGCCTAGAGTGTAAATTGCGGTGCGGCAATTGAATTTTGAGAAAATACGATATTTGTAAATAAATTTAGGTATATGCAAACGAAAGAATTTGTGTGTATATAAGAATAATCTCATCATGATGTGTTTACACTAAATTGAAATATTTATAGCGCAATATGATTGCACATGTGTATATTTTAATAAAATATTTTTTGTAATGAATAATAAATTTCATACATATTTTTGGAAAATGCTAATGCAATTAAAAAAATAATAATAATAATAATAATAATAAAATAAAAAGAATTATGACTAAACTTTTTCTACAAAATTTCTAATAATATTGACCTATTTATTTTTGCTCAGTTTATAATTGATTTTTTTTTTTGTATTATTATTATTATTATTTTTTATTTTTTATTTATTTTGTTTAACAGTATTACTAATAATCATTATAATGGAATTTAATGTTTCATACATCATATAATTATTTTTTTTTTTAATCATCTCGAACCTTATTTAATTTCATTTAATTTAGTATTATTTACAATGCTCCCATATTTTTTAAGTATAACCGAGTCAGCTGCATTTGCATTAAAATTCGTTATTGTAGTAGTAAAAATATTTTTATTTCATTATAATTACGTTTGAAGAGCATGCCGCAGCTAGGTTAGTAAAAATTTCTTTTATGATCTCATTATTTTAAAATGAAACTTTCATAAATGCCAAAGTTTTTAGCATGCAAATGAGTCTAATTTCAATGCGTCTATATGCTGAAGGTCTATTAAATAAAGTAGCTCGGTCGACTCGAGTATATACACATATATATGTATATATAGAGCGTGTGCTGTTAAAAATGAATGCACATTAGAGCTGACCTTAAGAACTGACGACGACAGCAACAAGAACAACGTTTTTGATTACATTCATTATGCAAATAGATATACATAAATATTAAGCAAATTGAGTGAAGAGCACTCTATATAAAAATATATAATACACATACTTACATATATATATATACATTTTTACTACTCATTTGCGTGTGTGTAGTGGTGTGTCCAGCAAATTTATGTGGCAATTAACAACACTCTGTGTGTCCGCAAAATATTCATTAAAATTTTCCATTGTTTGGCACGAGCAGATTTTTGTGGCTTATCGCAAATGCAATGTGTCTTCAGTTTGTAGTTGGGCTTGTGTGGGGTCTCTTGTGTAAATTTAGAAATTTATAGTTATTTAAAAATTCAGGCAAGCACACACTCACACGTAGATGAGTGTGGCACTTTTGTTGCCGAATATGAATAAATTATCGGTCCATTGTCCATTGCTGCTCGAAACGTAACCAGCAATGCTCCAGTGTCCTACGGAGAGAAGCTTAAGCCAAGACTTTGGTCAAAAGCGACACGGATGCGGACAGCCCGGCAGACCACGCACACACACGCACACACACGCACACACATGGATCTAAACTAGTTGTGGTAACAGGCAGGGCATTGTCTTAGCCTCCTCGACTGCCCACACTCCATGCGAGCCGACTCGACTCGACTCGAGTCGAACCCTTGCAGATGCTGTTGACATGGCTTTTGTCATTTTCTGGTTACGGGCAAGCGAACAAAGCCAAAACTCGAAGGAACGATTGGAAGTGGTGTTCGGGTCGCTGGCATAGAAATGGGAATAGCAACGGGACGGGAATAGCATTCAGCTGCATGTGGACATGGAACGTGAGCAAACTTTGACTACAGTTGGTGCCGTGTTGTTTATGTTGTATCGAATTTAAAGCACAGCTAAAGCGAGAAACGAAAGAACGTAAAGTAGAGTTGCAGGAGTGGGGGGAGCGTAAGAGAGAGGGAGAGAGTCACAATGGGCAAATTTAGGCAATTTGATTGCATTAATTGCACTTGCTATGCGATCCCCGGATAATTATTGCCGTATTTATTTAGAATTCCATTTTATTTGGTCTAAGTGGCAATTGCCAGGCAATAGATATAAACAATAATTTAAATTACATGTAGAGAGTGCGACTATATATAGATGCAACATGGCAATTAGAGATTCACAGCAAAATTTATTATAATATTTGCTTAGATAAGTTTATCTAATCTCCTTTAAAATTATTTAAATCTCTTTAGTTTACTTATTTAGCAGCTCATTCAATTTCCTATACAATAAATTGTTTAACCAAATTGAGCAATGCTTTCTGGATTTATTCAATTCATTTGGGATATTCATATGCACCTAATTGATTAATAAATGTATTATTAATTTGTGAGCAAATAGATTGTCTTTGGTTTATTAATCGAGGGCACGTTTCGGCTCTTAGCAATCAGCTCAATGGCTGCTGCGAATTCTATAAAACAACTTTAACTACAGTTAAAGCCAAGTTGGAACATTTCATTTGTTGTTGCTGTTGTTGTTGCTGGTGTTGCCGGACAGGAAAAGTTGTCGAAAACAAATGCAGCATTTCAATTAAGTTGCTCTGGCAGCTAGCTAAAGCTGAAGATTGAACGCTCCATCGGGAGCTGCGGCATGGCCAAAAATGCGGCAGAGCCCAAGTTGCTCAACAAAGTTGAGCAGCTAGCCAAATGGCCAACATTGCTCATACGACCCGCCTCACCCGCTGCTCACAGCAGCTCTCGGGCCCTGCTCCTGGACACAAAATAAAAGGTGGCACAGCCAAGTGCTACGGCAAATGGGCAAATCGTTAACATAGAGCCAACTCAACAGCTCACCAGCCAGCTCAATGGACAGGATTTTATGGCCAGAATCGCAGACTCGCTGGCTGACTGACTGACTTGTCCCGGCTGGGCAGGGCCTTCAGCTGGGGTCTTCGCATCGCATTTTGGTTTTCATTGTCAATTGACACTATTGCAACTTGCACTCAGCGCCGAGCTGGTCAAATTGACCGCCTCCTGCTCATGCTACTCATGGTTGTGCTCGCGTTGTGCTGGCTCCTGCTGTTACAGCTCCTTCTCCTGCTCGTGCTCCCCACTCCTGTTTCCGGTATTTTCGCCTCCCCTGGCGTTCGTGTGGGACGCGCGTTTGTTTTATGGCCCTGTGGCAGCAGCTTATTGCAAACGCTTTGCTTCAATGTGGCAACGTGTACCATTACCCAATGCATTTTACCACTTTGTTTACGGGCCAACTTTCGAGCGCAGCTGCAAATTGAAATTTGTTGCAGCTTCCGCTGGAGGTTGAACGCAGCACTTGCGCTAATTAATTGGCATAGCAAATTAATATTAACTTTAATGTGTTTAACCTTGATTAATGAATAATTGACGGACAGCTGCAGCAAATGACTAAATGACCAAATGACTGACGGACTGCCGGGCTGGCAGGTACGTTAACTTAAAGGCAAAACGAAAAAAAAAAAAGAAAAGAGAAGTACATAAAGAAAATGTTGACATTTTTGGCTTCATTAATCATTTAAGCGGGTCGCACAACTTGACAGGGCAAAAACAATGAATGCGGATGCTTTGCCTGGGGAAACAGGCCAAACGCCATCACAACTTTTTCGTCCCCATCGCCTGTGGATTATTAATTACACAAATGGAACGGAGACCGGGGCCACCTGGCCAAATATGCAAGTCAATAGCACGTTAAGTCAACAGCAAACGATATATAAAAATAAAAAACGGATTAAATGATGAAGAGGGGAAGCGCGGTTTACCGAAAACCTAAACACAAGACAGCAGTTTCCGTGGACACATAGCTATGGCAGGCACTGTTCAAACGTAGTTCGGCTCGCTTTCATTCTATGAAAATGTTTTTCTTCTGGTAAATATGCACGCATTTCAATTTTGCGTGCAGCAAATAAGCTTACAGCAGCTCAATGATGCATTTACCGGGAAAAATGCATGCAATATTATTGTGCCACTAGCTTAAATACACAAGCGCGTAAACACACACACACACACCCACACACGCTCACACTTATCGATAAAACGCCACGGTTCGATGGAATTCATTGAAAGCATTTCATTTCAGGAAAATTGCGAGCAAAAAATATGTGCATGATGTTAAATAAGAATAATGTGACGAAAATTAAATAAAATAATATGTGCATAAAAAAATATATAAAAACGTAGAGTAAATATACATTTACTTTATTACTATGCAAAAAAATACATATATATATTTAAAAAATAATAAATATATGTGCATAAAAATGTAATATTGATTTTAATGCCATAAAAATGCATGATATATACCACAAAAAAAAAAAAAAATTAAATCAATAAATAAAGCTATTACCTTAAAAAAATATTTAACAAGTAAGAAAGCTCTAGTCGAGACTGCTCGACTACGAGATCCCCT
>NW_022045910.1:142512-156356 GCF_001654015.2 Drosophila navojoa
CTCTCTCTCTCTCTCTCTCTCTCTCTCTCTCTCTCTCTCTCTCTCTCTCCCCCCCTCTCTCTCTCTCTCTCTCTCTCTCTCTCTCTCTCGCTCTCCCTTCCTCTCCTTCTGTAACATAATGAACTGCCATGCTAAATAGCCCTATTAAATTATCTACCTCTGCTCAGAACTCAGGCGAGTGGCTTTTGCAGCAAACAGGCAAATAATTCACAACAATTCACTTAAATTTAGAAGCAATTTCATTTCTATAAATAGATAATGTAAACGGACCAGCAGCAATTGGCAACCCTGCTGTGAACCCATTGACTGTCCATCCATGTAAGACCCAACTCTATATATCTTTTTGCTGCCCATTAATATTGTCCACAGAGCCTTTTGTGCTGGGCGTTCATTCAACTTATAGCCAAGAGCAGTAGCAGCAGCAACAACAACAACAACAACAACAACAATCGCTGTGACAAGCGACATGCAAAAAAGAAAAAATGCCGGCATGGAACTGAAACTGAGACGCAGTGAGTCCTGCCCAAGCCCAAGCGAGAGAGTGGAGCTTGGGGGTTGGGCATGGGGCCAAGGGAGGCAGACAAAAGTGTAGTAAAAACTGTGCGCAAAAGTGTGTCGACTTGGCAACAACAACAACAACAACAACAAGAGCAACAAACAAATGAAATAAAAGTAAACCCATTTACACCACAGCCAGAAGAACGATGAGCAGCCCATGAACTGTGAGAAGGGACAGTGGGTGTGGTTAACTCTATGTGTGTGTGTGTGTGTGTGTGTGTGTGTGCTGGACGGGTGTGAGATGCTGCGGTGGCGCCAGCTGCTTGGCAAACGGCAAATGTGGGGCATTTGGCAGTCGCCGTTGCAGTTGCAGTCGCCGTTGCAGTCGCAGCTGCAGTTGCTCCGTCACATTGTTAACTTTCTTTGACAGCGGGCCAAAAACGTGGACCACCCGTGGAATGAATATCAGAGATGAGAGTGTATTGCATCAACTTTTACTACAAATTCTGTTTCGTCACGTCTTCTCCAGTCCTATCGCTGGGAAGTCATCTCTGAGTCATGTCAAGTCACATCAAATTGAATTTTATATAATATGTTATACAAATATACAGTCAATATAAAACTATCAGTATACAAGTATTGCTTGTGAAATTGTCATCTCTAAGAGGCCTTCAAAGGTAGTCCTTTCTATTTTATATAGAGCTATGATCAACGAAACTAAGTCGAATCTGATGCAAAATTAGATTTGACATGTTAACTCGGCTAGATATAAATCGTACTTTTTTCATATCATTGAAATCGTTAGATCATACTAAATAGGAATTTTCATTTGTGTCTTGGTGGGTCTTAAGGCTTAAGAAGTTCTGTATATATTATATATGTATATATATTAAATTTTAAATCTAAAATAATCATTATATAGCTTAGCATCTCAGCTGAAGAGCTCTCGGCTCATTCGTGTCACGAGTTTCTTTCCTTACTCCCAAACAAATATATAATACATTTCATAATTACTATATCACTCGTGTCACGCACGACTCGTGCTCCTCTCTATCGCTTCGAAGGCTCGATAGGTGTGCGCATGATTTAGCATGTGTTAGTCGCTCGCTGCTGCTGCTGCTGCTGTTGCTGTTGCTGTTGCTGTTGCTGTTGCTGTTGCTGTTGCTGCTGCTGTTGCTGTTGCTGTTGCTGTTTTAGTATCAGCTGAAAAACAGTCAGCAGGACTGACATGACCAGACGAGGCCTGCAATGCAATAGCAAAAATAACAAAAATGACAACAGCACGAGCAAAAGCAACAACAACGATAACAACAACAACAACAACAACAGCATGAGCGACAGCAACTTTGTGTATTTATGGCACGAAATTTGCAGGCACAGCAGCAAATTAACACAATGCGAATCCTGGCCAGCCTGTTGCCTTTCTCATGCCGATTGCGTTAAATTGATTATTTGGTTGCACAGCAGCCAACCACACACACACACACACACACACATCCACAAACACACATACATTCCTATCAAATACAATACATTCAATTCCGAACGACTTGGTCATGGCCAACACCATTGCATTGTTGTCCTGCCTGGTGATGTCCTGGCCCGCTGTTCGCTACTCCCTGCCCACTGCCCACTGCCCACTGCCCTCTGAGTGCTTCACTGCTGATATGCATAAAAGCCGCATTCCGAAAGGAGGCGTGGCAGCCGCACACGCACTTATCGGCATTCACAGCACGTCGGCACTGACGTGGCCCAATGGAGTGCACAAAAATGCTTATAAAGGGATTAATTCGATTGCAATATTCACAGTTGTATTGGACCGCACTCCGGCCATGGCTTCAGCTTTCCGAACGTAGCATCGACTTCGCTTCTGCTGGCACTCGCTGCCCATTGTCGGTCAGCGGCATTGTTTTAATTGTCCGGCTCGTAATGATTTTTTATGGCTCTCACCACCAATAACAATTTGCATACAGCTTTTTAATCTAGTCTACAATCGGGCATCGTTCAATCCAACGAGTGTATGCATATACATACACGTACATATATATGTGATCTGTGAACTCTTGAAATATTATTATTGCCTTTGTGGCAATCTGTAAATTATATTTATTTGCCAGATGTTTCCTCATGTTTGACTAAATAATATTATAAAATACAAGCAATTTTAATTGCCCATTTTCTACATTCCTTTTACAGCTGCCTTTATAAATGTCGATTTCTGTGGATTTGTCATCTCTATTAAGTCTCATATGTCATAGAAACATTCCCAGCAATATTTACGGGCATTGTCTAAAGCATTTAAATATCTAATTGCACACACACACACACACACACAAGGCTCAAGTGTTAGCTGACCATTTCAAAAAGACGAAATTTGAATACAATATACACATACACCTATAAACACCCATACACCTATATACGCATACACCTATACATAAATACATACACATATACATACATATAGTTACATGCACAAGTTTGTGCTTCTCTTCTTAATTGGTCCAATTTGATTTTGAATTAAATTTCACACGCATCGAGTAAAAACGTCTCCAACTGTGCGTGTGCGTGTGTGTGTGTGAGTCAAGGTGTGGCATTTAACATTTGAGAAATTAAATTTGGACCGCTTCAGTGGCAATGCATGCGTGTGCATGAGAAGGTCAGGTGCAGATTCAATTTATGGGAATTAACATGCATTAAGATGTCTTGGGCAGATATTCAAATAATTCGTTTCTGGCGCATTAGGCTAAGACAAATTATGGTGACTGGAATGCCTGTTAATAATATTAACAATTCACATTTTCTCTTGCAGTCCATTGACAGCCTGAAGCAGCGGCTCATCCAGCTATTTGGCATCGATCTAGACATCTGGGCATTGAGCTTGTGCCTAGCCATGGGCACCGGACACTACTTCTGGGCGATCTTCTACTTTACCAGCCTGTGCAGCGCTTCCCTGTAAGTAGACGTCTTCCTTAGCGAACATGCATCATATACAGTAGATGCCAAAAGTATGCCACTCTATGTTTTCACTTTTGTTCCGTTTTTCTTTCACGCTTTAATTTTGTTGCTTTTGATTTTTGACTTCATGTTGCACTCGAGTGTTTGTGAGTGCCGCTCCAAGCGGGCAATTTGCATACAAATGCCGTTAATTTTCCAGATGGCCACGCCCATGGCCCAAAGAGGCTGTAGTGCCTGGCACACGCATCTAGAGTGTGTGTCGTATATGAGATACATGATATGTACATATATTTCAAGTAGTGCTTTAGTCAGTTGTAGTTCGCTTATTCGCTTCGCCTCGCCCCGCCCCGCCTCTGCCGCCTATTTACACCCATCCCAGCAACGCCCGCATTGCCATAACATGTTTTTATGCATTTCACACACTTTCACTCCTCTTTACAAACATCGTCATTAAAATGTAATTAATTTTCATGTAATTTTTGTCGGAGCATAAATTTTGGAATTATTTACGCTCAAGCCGAGGACAGAGCCGGCCAGCACACCTTTTGTGGCTGGGCTTTGTCGAGGCTTCTGATAAGTGCGACAGTGTATAATGCAGACGCCGATTCTGGGTCCACAATCGAACACACGACACTCAATTTGTATATAAAAGCCAAATCGAAAAGCCGAACAAATTTCAGCCAAGTTTCACTGCTGTAAATTATTATGCGAATATATATTTTTTTTATGCAATTCTATACTAAGGAAAATATTACAACAAATTTGTTCAGCATCTTTTTCAAAACTACTTCAATTAATTGCCCAACAACAAATTGTACACAAACCCAAAAACAAAAACAATAAAAAAAATTATAATAATAATATTGAATCAATTGAAAAGCAAAGCAAAATTAAAATTATACGTGCGTACCTATCCATATCCTGATTTCAGAGCAAATAATGCCAAAATAAATTTCCGAGAAAAGGAGAAAAAAGTCTTAGATCAAATTTTAGGTGCAGGCAAATACGATGCCAGAATTCGACCATCGGGAATAAATGGCACAGGTGAGCATATACTTTTACCAAGCACTGTATAACAAGACATACTGTACCTCTATGATAACTTCTACTAAAACTAAAGTCTTTATCATTTTACAAATTATCTTTTCATTTTTTAAATTTATACTACAATTAAAAATGCTAACAAGAATTGGTATTATTATATAACTATTGTATATTTCTAAGTCTCTGTTAAGTACTTTTAACAAAAAACAAACACAAAAAAAATTAAAAAAGCTAAATTAGTTTAGAGAGACCTCACGGTGACCTAATCATTAGCTTAGCCACATAATAATATATCATTTGAAACGCTATTAAGAAAAACTCACAATTTAAACCAACCAAACTCTATGCCAGATGGTCCCGCCATAGTCAGAATCAATCTATTCGTACGCAGTATAATGACGATTAGTGATATTAAAATGGTAAGTCACATACTAGAGTGAGCCAAAAACAAAAACAAAACAAAACAAAAAACTAAAAAAAATAAAAGTTGAAAAAAATACGAATTGATAACAAAAACCTTGGCCAATAAATTCGATAGACCCAATAGCAATCTCGCCCTATTTCGCTCGCTCTCTCTCTCTCTCTCTTTCTCTCTGTCTCACATCAACAAGCACACCATTCGATATGCAGTACACTATAGAAACTCCCCATCCATAACTAAGCATATTAAGCATATCCAAATGATTTTGGTAGTAATAACAGCGACTAGAACCACACAGCTGAATGCTCTATGCAACTCTGCTCACACACAGACACACACACACACACATACACATATATAACATATCTATATAGATAGACGCAACTCACTCACATCTACATATATACTAAGCTAAGCAATAGCTCAAATAAAATAAAAGAGATTTTACACTTTGTTTGTTTTTGCGTTGAAGTTGTGTTTCTAACTTTCTCTATCTATTCATAACAGTCTCTCTCTTTCTCTCTCTATCTATCTCTCTGTGTCCCATCCCCTCAATCTCTTTTAGACATTCCATATTGAAAATACCTAGCTGACCCTTCTCCCCCTCTAGACCAATCTCCCTCCGTTTTTAACCCTATATATAACTTTGTTTGCTGTTCTTTGGCTATTGGAATTTGCGTTCTTTACGTTTGTTTCATGTTCCACTTTCTTTTCATTTATGTTTTTTCTCTTTTCGTTCGTTCTGTTAGAGCAAAGCCACATTTATGGCACATGTATTTTGATACTCTTGTATGCATACATATCTAAAGTGCATATCTACATATACATCTACCTCCATGTATTTGTTCTATCTTTCAGTTTTGGTTTCACGCATATTTTAGAGAAAGCGTTTTTTGCATTTTCCAATTTCGTTTCGTTTGTTTTTTTCGTTTCTTGACTTTCATGTTTTTTGCCAAGGATACAATTACGCCAGCAAGCAACATTGTTCCTTCCATTGTATTCATATATATATATATATATAGAGAACTATTTGCTTATATACTACTTGCTTATATACTACTCAACTATCTACTACTACGACTACTACTACTACTACTACTACTACTATTTCAACTAGCTGCAGTCATAGCTGGCAGTTTTTGCTTTTTAAGTTCTCCTCTTTTGTGTTCAATTTGACATGCAAACGCATTAACTCTTAGACAACAAACACGCACACACACACACACACGCACGCACACAACTTTACACACGGGCCAAGTGCTGGAACAAGTCCTGATGCCTTGGCAAATCGATAAGTCATCAATTTCAAGTAAAATTTGGACATAAAACTGTTGCCTACTTCTGGGCTGAGCACAAAGAATTTTCTCTTCTGCTGGCTTTTAACACACACACACACACAGACACACGCACAGTCTCTCACTCAGGCAGATAAACACACACTTACACAGAATCACTTGTGAGTGCCCTGCAAACATGTAAACTCTAAAAGATAGTGTGGCAGAATGTAATGATGTTTCAGAGCCTCAAACTAGCATCTCTCTATGAGATGGAAAAATAAATAATTTTTTCAATTTGGCTAACCCCAATGCATATACTGAAAGCAAATCAGTTTTTCGAATATGGCCAAAGTTTTTCCATGGCGAACTGATTTGCTGTCCAGTATTTTTTGCAATGATAATTACCTTAGAATTCATATTCCTCATAGACGTTGATGATAGTATTTCATCATGTCTATACTTAAACAGTAAAAACCAGACAATAATTCTCATATAATATATAAAATGGCTAGAGCACTTATCTTACAATCGTCTATTCCACTGCACTTTTCAGTTTTGGTAGAAAATATAGGAAATATTTAAGTAATATCAAAACATAAAATTACTTGTGGAGCTGGCAGATTTCAAATATATATATATGATATGGATACTAGAAGAACTCGAGCAATCATCATAAAAATCATGCCTACATTTAAGTGGACTACGTGTAATCGTGTTTCTGTTAAATGTTTTTATAATGTAAATCAAGTTTTGCTCTCTCTCTTTCTCTCTCTCCCTCTCGCTATCTCTCTCTGTATTTATCTGTCTCTCACCCACCTTTTGGCCACATCAAAAAGTATTTAAATGTGTGTTTCGGGGGCTTATACAATAAAAATAAAATGAATCACCCTATAATTGTGTGCGTGTGTTTAAAAATTCACTATCCACTTAGCCGACATAGCTTTATTTCCAGTTTGATTGCATCGCAATTGGATTTTATTTCCAGTCGTGTGTGTGTTTCAGTGTGTGTAGCTGTCATGTTGACTCTTGCCGCAGCACTGACATCATTAAAATTACAAAAGTATCATCCATATGCATAAATATATGCTGCGGCCCACTCAGTAGTCACTTGTTAAAGTCAATAAAGCTAAAAAAAAAAAAAATAAATAACAACAACAACAACAAACAATAATTATTTGAACATCAATTAGCACATTTTTACAGCGTTTATCAGGTCTCATTCGCCATGCTCTACAGTCCTTTGTTTTGGTTTTCGTCACATTACAAATGTCACTCCCACGAAACTCATACACATACGAATACCTAAACTAACTTAGGATCAATTATGTATTATATATGCCAATCACAGCAATCTATGACTTTATATAAACTAGCTTATATTTCTAAGATATATCAAGAGAGCATAGTGATGCCATAACTAATTTTAAGCAGTGCATAGAAATGAAAATAAACTTTTATTACAGCAAAGAAATAAATTTAAAAAAAAAAAGAAACTCATAAAACCATATAGAAACCAGACTGGCCCAGAGCTCATTCGCCATTCTATATATATGATATGCTAAGTTTTTAGTACCACAAATTTAGCAGCAGCTGATGCAGCTGAAGAGGGAGCTGCATGGCCAGCCGGTCCGCTGCCAGTTGACCAGTTGTTAAATTTTGTTTATTACCCATTGTACAAAACGGTCTATCTATATGTATCATCCCTCCAGATGGTCCAGCCGTCGTGCGCGTCAACATATTCGTTAGAAGTATATCGAAAATCGATGATGTAACCATGGTAAGTGCGCGCAAAACTCAAAAATCCAAAAATAAATCAAAGTAGTTAAGAACCACAGACTCTCAGACCTTGCCCTTGCCCTTGGTCCCATGCCCAAACGTATACGTGTTTGTGTGAGTGCCACAAACTATGAATAAAGTCGTCTCTCAGAAGCGTTCGCTCTCACTCTTCTTTAGTGTCTCCCGCTCTCTTGCTCTCTACCTCTCTCACTCTCACTCTCTTTGTCTTTGTCTCTCTGTCTCACTGTCCATGTCAGGTTTGCTTCCCGTTACAGTGCGCGTATCTTATGTAACTGCCGTTAGTTGTTATGTCTTATCTATGACCAGGCGATTGACCAACAGAAAAACACAAATACCATTAAATATTATTAATAATAATAATTATTATGCTATATATATATATTATATCGGATATTGGTATTTAAAAACTATCGATGTTTTTTAATTTCAACTTATTTTGAATTCAATCAACAAATTATTTGCTTTTATTGATTCATAAAAACAAAATTAATATAAAAACAAATCAAAAATTTTGAAAAATTCTGTAAAGAAATTGTTGTTCCTCGTTTTGAACAATAAATTCGAATTGATTAGCGTTGTAATTAGATTGTGCATATTATATAAATTTTAGTTTTGTTTTTATTTTAAAGTTTGCATTGGTAATGTTAAGTTTTTTATTACATTTTCAATATATGTTTGCTCTACAAAAATGTAAAATAACAAACTTGTTTTGTAGTACGAAATGAAACAAAACATAAAGAAAATGTCTTTTTGGATCTCTATCTCTCCCTCTTTCTCTCTATCTATCTCTATCTATCTTGTTATCTATCTCTATCTACCTCTATATATAACTCTCGAATATTTATAGCTCACACAAATTGTATGTCTCTCTCACTTTCTTTATTTTGACCAAATTACATTTAAATCTAGTTTTCATTTTACGACTTTAATCATCTTGTAACTATCAACCTACCAAATTTTCCATCTCTCTCTCTGTGTCTTTCTCTCTCTCGCTCTCTAAATATATAAATATATACCTGTCTCTCTCTGAGTTTCTCACATATTCACTCTCCCTAACAATAAACATTTATAAATTCCACTTAATGTTAATTATGCCTACATAAATTAACTTATTATCTTTATCGAATTTCTACTAATTGTGATGATAATGATGACTGCCGAACAACAGCTATTCGATTATATATACATATATCTATGTATATATATATACATACATACATTTATATTGCTGGTCCCATATACTGGCTGTCGTGTGTATTTTCCGTTAAAAATAATACATTCATAAGCAAACCTCAATTGATTGACGATTTTTAATATAATTCTATTATTTAAACGACAATATCCAATTTTATCAATTTTATAATTGCTTTTGTTTTATTGCCTAATATTTGTATACTTAGCATCGAACAACCTAATTGCCTACAACAATGCAGCGAATTGTATGCAAAATATGTTACTCGATTTTTCCGTGTGCTTTGTACGTGTGTTGGTTGGTTAGCTATCTATAATCCCTCACCCACTTCACAAGTACCGCCCCGATTCACAATTAATTTTTCATTTTCCAATTGTTTGTTACTTGTTTAGTTTGATGCCTGGAAGCAATAGATATATTATTTATATTTATAGACCAAATAAACAACTACAAAAAATTTACATAAATAATAAAAACCGAAAACTAATTAGTGAAAGTGTTTAGCGAATTGAAAATGTGTGGCATGCATTCGATCATAAATACAATAAAAATAATAATAACGATTAAAATGATATACGAATTTATATTAAAACATGTTAAAAATAAAAACTATCCCACTACGGACTATCGAAGACGTAATATCCTTGCAAAAAATAAGAAGCGAAATAAGAGAATATTCATAATATAATATATTTTAATATATATACCTTGTTAACGGATCCGATTGCGCTGGTCAGATATTTATACATACATTATATACATTTATACATATATATGAATGGACTACTCGTATACCATTGCAAGGGTATATGGTTAAGATCGGTTAAAGTAATTGATGTAATACTTGATCAAATATTCGTATCGCTGTTTTAGAAAATCCACAGGAAACTAAATGATCCTAAACTTCACACTTTAATGAGATCCATGCAGACATTTTTGTGTATCAATTTGAAAAATTCTTAAAATATTCATTTTATGTTTTTTTCTATATCATTTGTTAATATTTCTATATCATTTAAAGTTTTCGTTTCAACATTCAAATCGTGCACACATAAACTTCATCAAAAACAAAGAAACTTAAAGCCAAACTCAATGTTAAGGTAGACATAAGACTATATGCTAAGACATAAATAAGTATATAAATACATATATGTATGTATATACGCATACATATACATATACGTATATATCAATAGGTATATACTTGCACCCGATCGTTCATGAAAACAATGATAACTCATAAAGCGAATGCTGCTCGATTTTGATATGATAATTTTTTAGCGAATTTGCCCACATTAGTCCAGGTCAACATGTTTCTGCGTTCCATATCGAAAATCGACGATTACAAAATGGTGAGTGCAGGCGCCTAGGCAGTAATCGATAATTGAACATATGCATAAGCGTAAATACATATATATACTAATACTAATGCAATTAATATCTGAATGAATGTACATGCATACAAGTACAAGTCCAAGCGCTTTAAAAATCTTGCTCAAACTATATGTTATATATATAACTTAACAAAAACAACAACAACAACTACTACTACAACAAAAATACTCTCATATCTTATTTAACTTCTGTGTATGTACGTGTGTGCGTGTGTGTGTGTGTGAGTGTATGTCTGTGTAAATTAAATTCAAGTCACAAAACCTTTGCTTTTTCAATATATATCTACATAAATACAATAGTACGAGATGTGTATCTATGTATAAATTATGAAATAAATGTTAATACTAAATATTAATTATACATATATACATAAATATATTAAATAAATGAACAATTCAATCCATTGGCTGTACAAAATTCTAAATATTTCATTTCTTCAACACCTTCCAACTGTCTTGCAAAAATTCAAAACACTTCACCAGAAATCTCTTGCACACAAAATTATATAAAAAAAAACGACAACTGTTTTCGGCTAACCGAAAGTTCTGTACTCTTGTAGAGCTGAGTTATATTCCCAACAAATTTATTTTAACTAGCAATAAAATATAATTGTCTACTCTAAGTCTGAGGTTAACTGTTGAACTCGAGACCTTCCCTACCCTTACTTCTTGAAATCATTTAATCGAAACTCAAGTATCAAGAAATTTATGTATTAGATAAGTAAACTAAGACCTTCTGAAATATTTTGACAAAACTCTTATCCCCAAGAGTATAAAGTTGTTCACTTTCATGTCAGCATTAAATTGTATTATAATTCCGACTCACCCACTTGTAAGAGATTTCTGTTTATTTATTTAGATACATATTCTTTTGTGTTTGCAAGCATACATGTCTCAATGTATGCATCTCTATCTATGTATATTTCTCAATGTACCTTAATAGAAACACGTTCAATTCTAATATGTTCTTTCACTTGAAACTATTTTATATGATTTCCTCTTCTTTTGTTTCACACGAGATCTCAGTAGGCGCGCGCTCTCTCTCTGTCTTTTAAGCCCACTTTCTCTATCTCTCTCTCTCTCTCTCTCTCTGCCTCTCTATCTTTCTCTTACTCTCCTTCGCTCTGTCGCTCTCTCTCTCTCTTTCACTCTTTTTTACACACTTTCATTCTCTCTCGTTCCCTCTCTCTCTATCTGTATCTCTAAACATATATGTATGTATATATATATAGATAAGTATATATATGTATGTACATATGTATATGCCACTTTTTCAACACTCGATGCAAATTTAAGAGAAGTTTATTGTAATTTAAGCTAGTTATTAAGTTTACATCTGTAAGTTTCTCATAGCCTAAAAACAATTCTCTACAAATTGAAACTATGTTAGTCTAAGCAAGCAAGCTAGGAAAGTAACTAACTTCAGACTCTCAATCACCTCGCCAGCATCTGCTCATTAAACAACAAATCTCACCGATTTTCAGTGCCATTCGTTTCTTTAGCCAATAAGCGTTCTTCATTTAACGTTTTAAGTGTCATATATATATATCTATTTTTGATACTCAATTGAGGACAGTAGGATAACAAGCAATGCTTACCACACATGCCACGAGTTCAACATATTTTGATTTTAGTTAAAACCCAGCTTTAACTGTAAGTATGAAAAACAATGAGTTTTCATAAAATTCAGGGACTCTGCATTTGTCATTCGCATATCCGCCACATGCAAAATAAAATCTCGTTACATTACAAATTACAGTTCCTGAACACCTAAAAAAAAAATATATCCTATTCATTCTGACAGTTGCGCCATAAAAAAACAAATAGCTGGCATCAATTTATTAAGTGGAGCCACAGTCGCATTCGAACAAATACGTATAAATGACATATAGTATAAAAACCCTTTATTTGTTATAATTATTCAAAGTTTTTTGTTGTCAGTTTTTTGCTTCATATGTTTACAAATGCCATTTGGCCTTGCATTTCTTTCATTGATATTGAGAAAAAAAAAAAGGTATACAAATAATGCAAAAAATAAAATAAATTGCCGACTTCATTATGAACAGCTAATAGGATTTTATTAATCAATTCAAGTTTCTGTTTCCCTTATAATTTATGCCTTCCGCTGAATGGAAACCCCTAGTTTATCATTTCATCTACCTATATATATATCAAATATATACAGCATGCTTTGCGAATATTTATGTTTAAGCATGCACTATTCGGGGCTAAAAAAATAAGTATGCATAGTAATAATAACTTTAACTTAACTTTGGGAGCCAGAAAACTTTGTTGTTTACCGGAAAGCTATTCAAGTCGCTGAAAATAACAATTTCTCTGGGATATTTTTAAAGTTTATTTACGAAGAGCCTTTGATACCAGCTTTTCTTTTAGAGCACAAATAAATGTATTTTTCATGAACATGTCTTTGCTCCAATTATTTTGAAAACATCCACAAATTACAAAATGAAGTGAAACAATCTCACGTGCTCAAGATTTCCAATAAACATTTTTATGAATCTTACAAAAGTTTGCATGCAGAGTTTTAAGTTAACTTTAAGAACATATTTCAATTATATAATATAACGATTTCTATATATATGTATATATTCAAATATGAATGTTTAGGTCTAGGCCAAGTTAAAATATAAGCCTGATCCTCTTACTATATCATATTGCCTGCTTTGTTGTTGCCTCAGCTGTTGGCTTTGCTTGCGCCATCGCCTTTGCTTGCTTGTGTCGCCTGCTCAATAGATATTGTATGATTGCTTATGAATTTTTGGCACGTTGCAAGCTGCTTTTGCCCTTTTTGCTTATTGCTTATTGCTTATTGCCTGCTTTGTATTTTGTATGCAACACGTTGCAATGCGCCGAACAATGCATTGGATAATGATGTTCATGCTGAATGTGGTTGATGTTGCCTGCTCAGCATCGCAGACGCATCTTGAATTGCATTTTGATTCCATTTACATACATACATACACATATACATATATATATGCATAGGATATATACAACCTTGTGTATGTGCCATGACATGAATACCACTTACATACAACCTATACCAATACCATGCCGAGAATATGCAACTAGCCGAAAAGCAAAACGCTTTTTACGACAATATATACAACAACAGTTTCAATTATATTCGCCATCATATATACTCTTCTTACTAACAAATATAAACTAACTACTCGAACAATATTTAACTAAACAAGTAAGAAAGCTCTAGTCGAGACTGCTCGACTACGAGATCCCCTGAA
>NW_022045910.1:156366-208043 GCF_001654015.2 Drosophila navojoa
TTTTAACAAAACCATTATACCCTGATTTCCCATTTTCAATGGGTTCAGGGTATAAAAAAACAAAAAGAAAATTAACGTTCGCCACGCCTCGCCACGCCTTGCTCGCTCTCATATACAATCTACCACAAAACAAAATATAAATTTATTCAAAAAAGAAACAAAATCTATCTAAAAATAAAGCTAATGTCCCCTCGCAAAAGCAAGCCCACCAATTGATACGCCCCACACCCACCACAAAAATTAAAATAATAAAAAAAAGAAAACAACAAAAACAACTTGAGAAATTTCCAAAATTTGAGGCTATTCGAAATTTGCATTGTAGTTCGAATTGAATTGCATTGAAACTGAAATTAAAATTAAAAACTTTAGAAGATCCTACGATTCGCAGCACTAACAAAGCTCTCTTTTATCCCAACACAAACGAAAAACCTTTCGATCGCGCACCACAGGAGTACAGTGTACAGTTAACCTTTCGAGAGCAGTGGACGGATGAGCGTCTCAAATTCGATGATATACAAGGTGAGTAGCCAGGTGGAACTTCCCTTTGGTAGAGACCTATAAATGCATTCCAACTATCCCGAAAGGTCGCTTGAAATATCTCACACTGACGGAGGCGAATCGTGTGTGGATGCCGGATTTATTCTTCTCCAATGAGAAGGAGGGACACTTTCACAATATCATTATGCCCAATGTGTATATACGTATATTTCCCAATGGATCGGTGCTCTACAGTATACGCATCTCACTAACATTGGCCTGCCCAATGAATCTCAAGCTGTACCCATTGGATAGACAGATATGCTCACTTCGAATGGCTAGCTGTAAGTAATACATAATAAACTATCATAACTATAACTATCATATTATATTAGAATCGTACACATATATGCAAGAATGTCTATCGATTGTTCTACATATGTAACTACCATCTATATGTCTCAACTAAATGGTATTCCTCTTCTCTCTTAGACGGCTGGACTACCAACGATTTGGTATTCCTTTGGAAGGAGGGTGATCCCGTGCAAGTGGTAAAGAACTTACACCTACCTCGCTTCACATTGGAGAAGTTTTTGACTGATTACTGTAACAGTAAAACCAATACGGGTATGTTTGTTTGTGTGTGTTCATTTGACTGTTGTGTTGATGGTGTTGAGAACTAACTCTATATGATTCAACTTTTACTTGAACTTATCTATCTATCTATCTATATCTTAACTTTGTCAATATGTAGCTTTAGTTGACTTTCATATTTTCATTAAGAGTTTTCTTTTTGTGCATCTACTCACCTATGTATATAACTTGTGCATTCAATAACTACTTTATTAATATGTATCTATAGTTTTTATTTCAAATAATGTTGTTCGCTTGTATACTCTATCTATAATAAACGGCATCATAAGCACTTCATAGCAAACACTAATACACACACATCCACACACACTCACATATATAGCCACACGAACACATGTAATGATGCCGTTTACACATGAGCATCTCGTAGGACCGTTATCAATGCCCGAATCGCATAAAAACCAAGTTTTTACGATGTAATTCACACACACTCACAAGACACTCACACCCACCCACACACACACCGTCACACACATACTGTTCTTCTCTAGCTGCCACACTCACACGCCCATTTTAAGTGCAGTTTTGGCATCGCGTGTCGCCCTACCTTAGCCGAGTTTTTATGAGCAATTTGAAATCAGTTGGCGCTTTAAGCAAATGTTTACCTTGGCTACCAAGAACTACCTCGCATCTGAGTATCGCAGCTCCGATGGCAGCCAAATACGAAACGGAAAAAGAAAATGAAAGAAAATGGCAAAAGGCGGGCCACGGAAAGCAAATTAATCGAGGAAATTGTCTGCGACGCAGTTGCTTAAACTTGCACAAAGAGCAAATATCCCCCCACGACCCCCATCCCAACCAATAATGATGATCTATGTGTGTGTGTGTGTGTGTGGGCGAATGTGTCTATGTGACTGAGCTGTGGCATACAAACACGCAAAACTTTTTCACAAACTTGGCAAATAGTCTGTCAGCATCTTTAGGTGGATAATTTATAGCTAGAAAATGCAACTGATGTGGGCCTCCGCCATTTACTCGCCACGCCCACGCCCATTTCTCTGTAAATGCGTATGCTGCATTCCTGTCAGCGATAAATGCTACTAACTAACGATATCCACTTGCATTGTATTATGGAAAGCATGCATTTGAAAGTAATCGGAGGCAGATTCTCCATCTGATTTGCATATTACAGTTAGGGGCTTCGAATAGAAAGGTTTAAAACAATATAGCGGTATCGATAGATTATGAAACTTCAGTTGTATTGCTATTTAGGCTTTCTCAATGAGCCACCAGTTTTTCTAAAAAATCATAAAGAATACCAGAAAAGAAGTGACAATTTTGTAACCAGGGCTGCAACAACAGTTTCTTTGAAATTGGGAACCTAATCATATATTATTAAAATAATTTTGCACAGCAATTCAAAACGATTTTGTACAGAAACTAAATAGGTTTTAATGAGTATTTCTTAGATAAGTAAATGAAACAAGGGTTCAACAATAGGCGAGCCTAGCTTGCCTAGACAGTTGATTTCAACTATTATAGATTTAGATTGGTCGCCAAACATGGAGATATACTAAATTGAATCTGTATACAGCTCACAGTTAATACAAACTTTTATTTAGTCTCTCATCCAATGCCCATTTAAACTCGTTTCATGGTTAGCAGCATTTCTTAGCTCATTTTGAGGGCTTCGGATAATATCAATTCAAAACACTCATCTCAATCATTTGCCCGCATTAGAAGCGATGCATGAGCCTGCAACTCATCTGCCCGTTTACACTAGCCTCAAAAGAAGATATATGTGTTTGCATATATGTATGTTTTATATATATAAATATTTTTGGTTCAAAACATAACCCAACCCGTTCTTAGACGTTGCGTAGTTGTTTGCATTTAGTTCGGCTTGAACTTAGTTGCTCACATAAAGTTTATTAATTTTATATCTTCTATGAGCGTTTAAAATGGAGAGAAAACTGGCCATAGATATAGTGCAAAAACAAAAACAAAATGAGTAAAATCTGAATATTCCAATAATAAATGCCACAAGCAACTGCGAATAAATATATATATATGTGTGAAAATATATATATATATGATACCCCACAGAGAGCCAGAACCCTCGAAAAGACCGCAGATCGATTCAAGCGAGTGCAATGCAAATGAAAATGCAAATGAAAATGAAATGAATATGAAAATATAAAAATATGAGAATGTTAAATATTAAACAGCTTTGTCTTGAAGAGTATGGAACGCAATGTCAACAAATTAACGGAAATGAAGGGCGGCTACAACCAGGCAGCATGGGGGGCGTGTTCGCAGCGGAAGCTAACAACAGGAGCGACAGCAACAACAACAACACCAGTCACAGCAACACACGCACCCACTCTACAAGCCCCTGCGAACTTCATTTCCGTTAAGAATTTTTGTTGCAAGCAAGAAAATGAACAACAACAACAAATACAACAACAATTGTCAGAAAATTGAATTGATGTTCAAAATACAATTTTGCCTATGATGCCATTTTATAATTTTCCAACTCAACTCTGTCTCTTATTCCGTCTCTCAATGTCATTCGTTTTGTATTATTTCGTTTCTTTTCCCTCACTCTTCGTTTTGTATATACATTAATTTATACCACCCACTGTGCATCATATGTTTTTTATGTCTTCTTTTTATTTTTTGGAAGCCATCCTCTTTCCTGTACAGATAAAAAAAGAACACAAAGAACAACAACAAAAAATTCATGAACGTAAATGTTCTCCTAATTTCTGATTCATTTCTTCGTGGCAAAATTTCAAAAGCAAGCAAATTGATTTTGGTTTTCACTGATTTATTGGATGACAAATTTGTTTTGATACATACATATATATTAAAAATATTGGAAATGTACGTGTGTTTTGTCTGTGTGTTTCTACTTATGTTTTGTCAGTGTCTAAACTCATCTACTCTCTGTGTACATATACATATACATATACATATACATATACATATGTGTGCGTGCGTGTGAGATCAAAAATGAACTAACGCCATTTCGAATCCTTCCCGTACATTTTGAGTTTGACACAGTTGTATATTACCTTGTATACTCATAGGTGAATACAGTTGCCTCAAAGTCGATCTACTATTCAAGCGAGAATTCTCATATTACTTAATACAAATTTATATACCATGCTGTATGCTGGTCATTGTATCATGGGTATCATTCTGGCTGGATCAAGGCGCAGTGCCCGCGCGCGTATCGTTAGGTAAGTGCCCAACCAAAGATTGCGTATGAAAATCACGTTTCAGCTAAGCCAACTCTAGACTGCTGGTAACCCATACATACATACATATATGTGCATATGTATATCTGTTCTCTTCTAGTACAGCTATCTGAACTCTATTGTCTATATATACTTACATTTGTTCCAGGTGTAACCACTTTACTAACTATGGCCACACAAACATCGGGCATTAATGCCTCACTGCCGCCCGTTTCCTATACAAAGGCAATCGATGTTTGGACCGGCGTCTGTCTGACGTTTGTCTTTGGGGCGTTGCTCGAATTCGCCCTGGTGAACTATGCCTCCCGCTCAGGTTTGAATAAAGCTAGTAATTGAGATTTGATATGCTTCTTAACAAACTTACTTAATGTATTAATCGATGGTGTTTATTCTATTTTTACTCTTGTTTGTTTTTTTAAAACATTATTTTTGTCGAGTACCACTCATATACATACATAAATATATATATATATATATGTATTAAATTATATATATATATATGTTTATTTATATGCTCCGTGTAACGTATATTGTGTATATATACCTATATGTAACTACAATTTACTCGCATATCTAATAAACAAACTCGTAACGGACTGTCACACACACACACACACATACACGAACACAATCGAACACTCTCACACACACAGTTGAGCTTCATATCTACACTCGCCGGCGTTTCACACACAATTTTTGTCGGAATACAAATAAACTGATTTTTGATCTACAACAACAACAACAACAACATCGACAACTACAACTACAACAACCAGCAGCAACTAAATATTTTTAACAGCTATAATCCAACAATTTGTAGTCTAGCATTTATTTTTCATTCAATATATATATGTATCAATACATGTATTGTTTTTCATTCTCGATTCTTTTTGGTTATTTCATTCACATATATATTGTAACAACAAAATGATTTTTGCATATATACTTCTACTAATCCAATTGTTTTGATTTACTCTCTTATTTCATTTCACACTCATACACACACATGTATTCATCCAACTCACACACACACACACACACATACATATACTCACACACACTCAAACCCTAAACGCGTTTGATAAAAAATTGGAAACAAATTTGTAAACGATTTTTATT
Source organism: Drosophila navojoa (assembly GCF_001654015.2). The sequence continues at coordinate 161,820 of NW_022045910.1, forward strand.
TTATTTTTTGCTTTTTCGACACCAAACGCAATTTTAAAAAATTCTTATATATTTTCTGTTGCGCATTTAATTGTACATATTTAAAATGAAACAACTAAACATACACACATATTTTCCAATTGACAAAACAACTTGCACTTGATGATAAACATTTCAAAAATTTTATTGAATTATTATTGATTTTAATTTTGCCAACCCTTTCAAATTGTTTAATGTTTCTGTATGTGTGATCTATCTATCTCTGTCTGTCTCTCTTTCTTTCTCTCACTCGCTGTCTCTGTCGCTATCTAACTATCTAACTGTATAAATGTGTGCTATGCATCCTAACTAAAATCTGAACAATTTACAAACAAACAAAAATACAAAAACTATTAAACTCAATTGTAAATTATAAAAAAAAAAAAAAAAAAAATATCAAAATCAACAACAAAATCTGTCTATCGAACTATTCGAAATATCCAACATTTGTGGAACAAATAAATTCTTGTCCAACATCTTCCTATCACATGCAACAATATACGGATCGGGCCGCAGACATGCATAAGGAGAATATGAAAAAGAAACGCCGCGATTTGGAGCAGGCCAGTTTAGATGCTGCTTCAGATCTGCTCGATACAGATAGCAATGCAACATTCGCAATGGTACTTACCTTTCAATTTACTAACGATTTTATTTATACATTTGATAACTGAGGAGCCAAGGGATGCTCAAATAAGAAGACAGGATAAATGTGATATATTTATTTAGATTTTGGATGTAGGAGCTGCTCTAGAATTTATAGTCTTTGCTATTCTACAAAAGAGAAGAAAGAACTAGATGATATATGATATCGAAATAGGCCTTAATACTATACAGTTACAGTGAAGCTTTTTGTACTCAGATATATATAGAAACATTAGACAATATGATGCTAGAAAATGTATTTCTATGTGTGCATATATATATATAGACAAAATCTCGAAAGGCCACATAGTTTAGCTCTTCCTCGTGTGTAAGTAAAAAATAGTTGAATAATTGCAAATGTTAGGTAATAATCTCGTGGGATTTGTTAAGTTTTTAGAACCCATTGCCAAGTTTTATCCACATCAAACCATTTAACTAAAAACCAAATTCACTTTACGAGCTTTCTTAACAATCAAATGAAAAGCAAGACCAGAACTCAAATTGGCAATTTGCAAAATGTTTATGATAAAACTATTAAAACAACTATTTCCTTTTATATTTGCCTCTTTTTATTAAAAACCACACAAACACGCACACAAATACACACAAATACAAAAAATACGCAAAATTTAACAACTTTTTTCAAACGTGCTCATACGCAACAAACACAAACTCAATCTCCAACACTCAACTTGACCTCAAAAATGAAAAAAAAAAAATATACACACATACACAAACACACACATACACAAACACACACACACACAAACATCATCAAACATCGCTGCGTGGCATTCAATCGACTCAACCAACTGAACTGGAATTTGATGAAAAATTGCAACGAAATTAAATGAAATTACGCACATGCCACGCCCATTCTCCACTCGCCACTCACCACTCACCACTCACCATTCGCCATTTGCCATTTGCGACTGCATTTCGTAATCGCAACGCCATCCAATTACCCCACACCCCCAACGTACCCCTCATTGCATCAACTACAATCAAAATTCCATCTCAAACGGCATCGCAATATTCGCGCGGGGCTGGCCTGCAGAAGCCCCTGGTGCGTCATCCGGGCGATCCGCTGGCCCTAGAGAAGCTGCGCCAATGCGAGGTCCACATGCAGCCACCGAAGCGCCCCAGCTGCTGTAAGACTTGGCTATCCAAGTTTCCCACAAGGTAACTCAACTCAACTGTTTCATACGCAACCGTATTACTTAGTTGAATTTCGTTAAACATTTCGTAGTAGTTGATGGATTTCCTTTTTGATGTTGTGAATATGTATCTACAACTTGCTCACTCTGTCTCTCTTTCTCTCTCTCTCGTTCTATATGCTATAAATTTGTTATAAATCTACATATATATACATATATTGACTTTTTATGCCACTAATTAACAGTAATTGAATTGGGTCCCGAAACTGAATCTTGTACTTTACATTAAAGACAAACCCGATTCGAGTTCTGCTTTGCTGCTTGCCATCATCATTTGTTTTGCTCGCTGTCTTTTGTTTGAATGCTTGCTGCCAAATGATTTGCCATCTGGCCCTCGAAGAGTCCAGAGTCAAGTAAAATGTGACAATATAATTTGCTTAACGCTCTGCGTCAATTACACTGTGCAACAAAGTTTTAAGTGATGCGAACTTTACTGTAATTATCTTTTTATTTGTAACTGAAGCAACTACGAATCAACTTTAACTTAATGCGAAAAATTATACACTCTCTCAAAGTTTCAATTGTTATGCTAATAATAAATATAAATAAATTTTTCTTACTGTAGAACAAAGAGTATTTAACAAACTTTTTTGCTCAAGCTGGGTATCTTCTAGTCGAATACACTCTATTAGAGCACTCTTGCTTCTTGTCTTTCACTCAATCTAATTTCTATAAATTAAAACGCAAACTTTGTTGAACAGTGTAAATTGCTGCAGTTTTAACTTAAAAAGTTTTGTTGTGTGCTTTGCTTTCTATCGATTTGTTTGTTTTAAAAATAAAACAATTTTTTGCTTTGTAGAACGAAAATTTGGAACCCTTAGTACCAAGCCACATCCCATGAATCCATATGTCCTGCTAGTTGACCGAACGCTTTTGTTTATGTTTAGTAGATCTTATTTCCTTAATGAGCACTCTTTTGATTTTCACGCACGTAGCTGAAACTGATATTTTGAGTTTCCTACTTGAAATATTTAAAACAAACAAATTATTATGCCATCAAAATAAAACAGAAAACTTCTTAAAAGGCCACACAAAAACAAAAAAACTATTTAAATAAAACCAACTAAAGCCAAGCCAAAAGAAAGAACAATCACAAATCAAAAAGCCAATCTCTAGATGATCAATTAATGTGTTTTGTACTTGTTGAATATTTATCCAAGACAATGTTCTAGATCGAAGAGAATCGATGTTATCTCACGAATCACATTCCCGCTGGTCTTTGCGCTCTTCAATCTGGTCTACTGGAGCACATATCTCTTCAGGGAGGAGGAGGATGAGTAAATGCCGTTTAACTTATACATATATATATACTTAATATATATTTAGAGAGAAACACTGGCACCACAATACCAGAAATTGTACTAACCTATTATATCTCTCTTTTTTTAATTTCTACTTTCATTTACCAATTTACGTTCCAAATTCATTTGCGTATGGCTTTCGTTCGGCTTGGTTTTTTGCAAATAACCAAATATGTTTATATGATTTTGATTCGATTTTCCATACTGAAACTGAAACGATACGAAAACGAAAATGAAAACGAAAACAAAAAAGGACCTTCTAAAGCGCGTCCGCGTCTCTGAAAACCAAAGGCTATGTAGAATCCAACATGAAATTTACAATACGGCACACATATATATATGCATACGTATGCGTATATATTCGTATGTTTATATATATAGATATGTATATGCTTTGCTTGATCGAATGGGGCGAGACAAGGCTTCAAGGCATTTCCACTATAAGAAAATTTGATGAGCGACAAAGATATTTACTAACTATAAGTTAAATTGATCAAGTACGACTGCATAGTAGATAAAAGAAATTAAAGAAATTGAAGAGAAATCAAAGCTGTATTTTAAAGAGAAAAACAAAAACAGAAACGGACAAAGCGATTTGTGGGCGATTTGCAAAACGCTTTCAGCTCGATTTGTTTCAATTTGTTTTTAATGCTCGAAATTGTTAAACTTAAAAGAGAAATTAAAGAATACAGAATTTTAAATAAATTATTTATAGGCCTAAATCCATATACGTTTTGTTCATAATTCAATTAGTTTAGTTCCAAACAAATTATAATTAATTTGTACTTAAAATGCGCTAAGTTAGTTGTAAAAGAAACTTCAAAGAAGATGAAGAAGAAGCAGAAGGAGAATTAAAAAAAAAAAAAAAAAAATAAGTGAAGTCGCACGACGTTTGTAAATATTGTCATATTGTCAATAAGTTTTAAGCCAACTAGTTTATACAATTCGAATTCTAAAATGCAAATTTACTGCGGAAAAAACGAACAACAATTGCGTGTAGATAAATTTAAGTTTAGATATAAATAAGCAACAACTGCAACTGCAACAACAACAACAACAACAACAACTAAAACAAATTCTAGGCAAATTCAATTATTATGTTCACAATCGAATTAAAAAAAAAAAAAAAACAAAAAGAAAGAAAGAAAGAATCACAAATAAAACTCGATACAAAACATGATACAATGTTTTGTTTATTCACATACACAAACACACACGAACACACACACACGCACAACACACACAAAGCTAAGTGAGTTTTCTATTCAATGATAACCTGGCAGCACGTATTACAAATATTTTTGCCATGCCACATCATTTGTGTCCTATGTAAACTCAGTTTCCTTTGGGTCAATGCGACTGAAATTTGATAAGGGCTGCTTCGCAACGCTGCTAGAGCGACATATATCGGAACATAACATATAGCTGCCATAGTTCTATAGTTAGACCAAACAAAAATCAAATAACAATAATTACCCATACGCTCACATATGAATTATACAACTGCCAGGGTATTCAGACTTCGGCACGCTCCGAAGTTTAAGTTCTCTCTGATTTATCACAATTTTAAATTGGTGTAAAGTGCATTCATTGCATTGTTCAAATGGAACTGGTGGGTACCGCAAGTTTTTATTCCTATTGAAATGCATCAACTAATAGAACGATTCCAATTATATACAACTATATACTTATCGAGTTTTTCCTTTTGCTTGTTTACTACCTTCGATTCAATTCAATTGTTTACGTAGCTACAAATTACTATAGATACATTCCTAGAGATAATTTTGTTCTTTTCTTTATACATACATATATTTTTACTTAGCATAAACTAGAGTAAAATTTCAATTCGATTATTTATTTGGAAACAAGCGAAACTAATATTGAAATTATGTACGATTTTAAGCTTGTGTTTCCATTAGTTAGTTATTTATTTTTTAAGTAGATTAATAATTAATTAATTAAAGTTAAATTAAACCATAAAACCAGTTAACAGACAATACAAATAGCTTATTACGTAGCGCAAAAACGAATTTTTTATTACCAAACCAAAAACTAAAAACTAATAAAAAATCGAGAAACATTTACAAAACCAATTTACTAAATAGACACCTTGGATCACATTTTGATTGAAGGCCTGGCACTTGATTCCGAAAACAAAACTATTTTGTTTTTCTTTTCGTTTTTTCGTTTTTATTAAGTGCCTTTTGTATGAGGAGTGAGTCCTGCAGTTAACAAATAGCTGGCCGCCTTCCCAGTTGGAACCAATTAATAATATACGCAGCTCGAGTTCCCCCTAAAATTACTTAATAAAAACTATGCACAAACACCAGATAATTACGATCCTAAGATAATAACTGAATTCTACATAGCAACGACATGTACAACAAAACAAAATACCAAAAAAAAAAAAAGAAAAATACTCCTGACTAAAAATCAACTAATATTTTGTAGTTCTATCATATTTTATTCAGCTTGTTTCATTTTCTTATTCAACTTCTTTCTAATATTTTGTAATGCTATGCTTTTATCATATTTTCGCCTTTTGTTACTATATACTTTATAAAAAACTATTTATAATAAAGGTAAGCCCAAAATAAATGAAACAAACAAAACAGAAAAAGAAAAAAAAAAATCAAAAATCAATGATAAGTACGCACATATATGTATATATATATATTATACATATATATGTATGTATATATTATACGATTATACTTGTCACTAAACAAACCTCAAGAGGAAATGAAATAAATGTTGTAAAATTCGTGCCAAGCAAGAAACAAATGAAAATTTCACCAAGAAAATTAACTAAACTAGCTAATAAATATACACAACAATACAAATACAAATAAAATTGAATAACAGTGAAAATGTGGGCAGTTAAAGTAAAATCTAGTTGTATATGAAGCTATAGCTATTGAACATACAGGGTTTTAAATGTGAGCAAATAAGTAGTCGATGGTTCGGGCAAACAGTTAAAGGCCAAAAAAAAAAAAAAACAAAAACATAAGAAAAGAAGAATAAAAAAAGAAATGTGTTTTGATTGATGTTGATGATACACTGATAAGCAAAAAGATAACTGAAAAGAGATAGAAAACTAAATGAAAGCGTCGTAGTTCTTAGCACATCGATCTATCGATCGGAATAATTGGCTAAGCTGTTCCAGTTCGTCTCTATAGTATATTAGAGCTATGTTAGATCAAAATGTCACGGCCAATCCGAGACTTGGCGTAGGTTGTGTGCTGCCTTCAGTTGCCGTTCATCAATTTGGTCAATTATCATTTAGCAGAGGGAGAGAAGCGAAGGGAATTTCTTTACCGTGCGGCAGTCCAGTATATCGGTGTAAATAATTTATATGTACGTGCATATACATACATAATATATATGTAAATGTCATATGGTTAGGTTTAACAATTGCACAACTTCTAGATGCGATCCAAAAGTAAAAAGACTTACAAGTTTCGAAGTGACATCAAAAATAAATGACATTTAGCAACCAAAACGTAGCGCATAAGTTATGTGTAGTTAAGTTAAGTTCCAAGCAAACGCAGTGTTGCATAACGCATGCACATAGAATAGTCATGAAGGAAAATACAAACAAAAAAGAACATTACTAATATTAACTAATTAATACTAACTAACACACGGCCAAAGCCCATTTGCAATCTACACCAACACAGACAGACAAACGATTGATTCTCTTCACATCACTTTCCAACACTATTTCACTCTTTACTCTAAAGAAATTTAACTCGCACAAATCGAAAATAAATGAAAATTATAAGAAAAATTTAAAATCATAACACATATCTTCAAGCATTAAAAAAGCGGCGGCCCTTTAGCCAAGCCCAATTCTAACAATCAAAAAAAAGAAAAAACGAAAAAAAAAGAAAGTAAACAAAGAAAAACTGCAATTATCATTTCTAAGAGGAACAAACACATATATTGAAAAATGTAAATACGAATCAGTTACAAATTGAGAACCTGCAACATCCTTACTTTATAGAGCTAAGTGTACACACATACGCCCACACATACAGATATACATACAAACACACACACACACACACACACACATAATTAACAACTAGCTAACAGAAATACATCAGCAAGAAAATTCTAAATAGTTAAGATCATGCGTTCAAAGTAAAATTAAATAAAAAGGGGAAAAACATTTGCTGTAGTGCAACCCGCGAAAGTTAATTGAAACAGAACAAGAGAATATACCGAAATCAAAGAACAACACCAAAAACCGAAAATAAAACATAAACAAGGCAAATAAAAGAAGATTATGAAATTTAAATGCATAAGTAAAATATTAGTGAAATAATTATACAAAATAGTTGAAATAATTGTTGTATTGCCATCAACCCGAATTGAAAACAAAAACAAAACAAAACAAATCCAAAAACAAATGTGTAAAACCCCCAAAATAATGAAAATGTTTGTGAAATGTTTATAAATGATAAAAAAAAAAAAGAAAAAAAAAAAGAAATTAAAAAAAAATACACAACATGGCATGTTTAAATAAAAACCCAAATTTAAAATGTATTAAAAATTGTTTTCATTTTGCGAATTTAACAGCATTTCATGCTTGGTGTCGACTGCTTTAATAGTGTTATGTACGCCATTCCTAATTCTCAATTTTAAAATTTATTTTTAATATTTTTATTTATTTATTTTTTTTTAGAGGCCCCTTGGGATTTGTTTAAGCCAAGTGAAGCTGCAGGAATGTTGAATGAAATTGAATATTGAAGCAGCTTGTGACAAACTACAGATCACCATTTTCTTATGCAAAATAAAAAATATGTGTTTAACTTTTAATATAATTTTTATTTCTGAGAAATTAATAGTTTTCTTTTAAGTTTTATTTAGATTATAGTTTCTGTTCATTTTCTTTTAAATATAAACTGCTTCCAGCTAATGAAGAAAAGGAACAGCAGCAGCAGCGTAGCATAACAAGTACTGCTTTCCTTAGAAAAATCAAAGCAGTGTTAGACGAACAAGCATGCCGCATGCAGTTTGATAACAGAAAATGGCCACTGCTTGTAAAAAGCAGTATTTTCATTATAGCAATCAGCAATTGAGAGTCATCTATTCAAAAATTTGCATTAATCAATTGGTCAGGAATAGGTAGATAAAAAAATCATATTTTAATTGAAGTTAATAATCATATGAATGCAACAAACTGTTTCGTCGAATACCGGCATACTTCGTGCCATATGACCTCAAATAGTTCACATATGCAATAAACACTTTAAGCGCTAAATTGACGTCCAATTTTCAGCACGATCTTGCCGATAATCATAAAAGTGATCGCGTGTCATGCGAATCTATTGCATGCATAGCTCTTTACAGTTATCAAATAAAGCAGGCAACTTTTGACCTTTAAATAGGGCCAACCCGTGAGACAGCTGCATCAGTTGCATCAGAATGTTGGACCTCAACGCTAACCCAACCACCAGTTACAATGCCGAGCTCAAGATATGGTCGGGCGCGCGGGAGCAGAGCTACTACAATGACGATCTGACCATAGGTCAAATCATATTCCGCCAGCTGCAAAGCGATCCGCATCGCATATTTCAGATCTCGCACAGTGAGAGAACACGGCTCACCCGCTCCCAAATGCTGCACAATGCGGCTAAAGTAAGTTTGTATCTGAAAGCTCAAGGCTTCGTCGCGGAAACGGACATTGTGGGCCTGCTGGCTAGGAACAGCACGCACTTGGCAGCTGTGGCCTATGGCTGCCTCTTCAATGGCACGCCCTTTCATGCCATCAATCCCAGCCTGGAGGAACAAACCATACGCCAGCTCTTTGACATAACCAAGCCGCGGCTCATCTGCTGCGACGCGCTGGACTATGAAAAGCTGCGAAATATTGCCTCAGCACTGAATGTTCCCATTATAATCATACATGGCCGCATAGCGGGCGTCACGAGCATTCAGGAGTTGCTGCAAGCATCTATTCCCGAGGATTATGAGCCCAGCCAGTTTGAGCGTGGCATCGATCGCATCATGGCCATACTCTGCTCCTCGGGCACGACGGGTACACCCAAAGCCGTAACCATATCGAATAGCCGTCAAATATTCGAGAGTCATAGGTAGGACAAAGGCTACGTATACCGTATATCCCATATCCCTGGGAAATTTTTACTGTTTTATCCAGAGTAGAATACGGGGCATTATGAGTATCTCTTACCTTCCTCCAGATATCTGAACAGCAACGACATACAGTACGCGCCCAGCACCCTGGACTGGCTCACAGGCCTGGTCACCCTAATTACGGCCGGGGTCTACGGCACAGTGCGTCTCATATCGCAGCAGGCCTTCAGTGCCGAGCATTTCCTATCCATGTGCGAGCAGGAGGGCGTCAGCTGGGCTGTGGTGGCCGCCTCGCATATCGCCATGCTGGCCAATTGTCCGGCTACTGACGTGCGCCAGCTGCGCAGCCTGAGGCACTTGCTCTTCGCTGGGGGCCATACGCTGGTTGCCACGCTGAACAAGATGCAAGGCTACCTGCGGGGCGAGGGTATCTTGCGCAACGCCTATGGCATGACAGAGCTGGGCGCGTGCGTCTCCTGTAACTACACAACCCACTCGAAGCCCAAGTCCGTGGGCCGCCTCCTGGGCAACATACGCATGCGCGTGGTCGGCGAGTCAGCCGTGTCTCTGGGTCCAAACGAGCAGGGGGAGCTCTACTGCCACAACGGGCAGCACTGGAGCGGGTACTATGGCAACGCCGCGGCCACAGCAGAGATGCAGGACAAGGGCGGCTGGTTTCACACTGGCGACGTGGGCTACTTCGACGAGGATAACTACTTGCACATCGTAGAACGCAAAAAGGATATGCTCAAGTATCTGGGCATGATGTACTACCCCCATGAGATCGAGGAGGTCATCGCTCAAATGCCGCAGGTCGCCGAAGTCTGCGTCTTTGGCATTTGGAACGAGACCGAAGGCGACGCAGCCGCTGCATCGGTGGTGCCCAAACCAAATGCCCAACTAAGCGCCGCTCAGGTGATCGCCTTTGTGGCCCAACACATTGCTGTCAACTACAAGCAGCTGAACGGTGGTGCTCAGATTGTGCCACAGCTGGCGAAGAGCGCCAATGGCAAGGTTAATCGCCAGGCAGTAAAAGCTGCCTATCTGAAGTCAGCTCAGAAAACTGAGCCAACAGATTAACTAATTCGCATAAAAGGCAACTAAAGTCTCTGGCAAAATCTAATGCAAAAGCAATTGTGTAAGAGCTAAGACAATTTTAAAATTAGAAAATCTGTGTTAAATGGGATTTATTAAATTGAAGCTAACCTCAATAACTTCTTCTGGGTCAGCAGTGTAATTAGTTAAAGAGATAAGATCATAATACTTGTTTGCATAATTACAATGTATTTTAGGGTAGTCCAAAACTGACTTACAACTGGAAATCTACCTGTCTCAGATAAGAATGTTTTCAAGACCAACCGTGTTTATTATCATCTAATTACGTCAAATACTTTGGGAGCTTCTTGATATGGTTACCCCCAAGTCAAAACAAATGAGAGCGTTGCAGTCGGTTGTAACTGACTGTCAAATACACGTTATTGAATGAAAACCAGTAAACCAATACCTAGTGGACTATATAATGCTATTTGTGTTATTTCAGCATAACAAGTCGCTAATAATAAATATAAAATATGTTTTATATGTCTGAAGAGTATAATTGGAAGAGAAAATAATGAAAATTACAAGTCCTAGTGACTAAATGCCAGATTTGTATATATTAAAATACAATTTATAGATAGATATATAAAAGACAATATAGAGTTGTAGAACCGACTCAATGTTTGCTTACCATTGTCCAGACCCAATAGGCCCCATTTAATTTGTGAAAGAGTTAACAAATTTGACGCTGCAAAAATTGGGTCCATAGTGCTGAACCAAAAATTCCATGATAAACAGGTTAATCTCTAAGAATAATGCTTGACAAAACACAATGATAATAGCTAAAACACAATGTAAAAATGTTGACTCATTTTTCAAAGAGATGACAATCATGAATTATGAAATCTGTATCAAGAAATATTGTCTAAGGTAAGGCTAATGCATGCTTCTACAGCATTTATGCGATTCATGACAATTTTGTTACTATACATATATTTTATACATATATACGAAGATAGAGCATATGCATTTCTTATCACCGTTGAATGAGTGGAAATACAACTTGTTTTGCTCTCGTATTTATTACAATTGGCTCGTTGCCTTTACGATGACTTGCAGGTTGAGAGTGAAGCTCTGAGCAGATAAGATAATCGTGCCTACTTTATAAACTTATATATATGTCTTAATTGATTTTACTGATGCTCTATCAGTGACTCATACAGACTCTGACTCTTAAGCTTAAGAGAATATATAATTGGCCATTAATACCTAACAAGTATTGATAATCATCCATGCACACAGTAGCCAAACACACACATAGTCTAAATTATTCTCAAGTCATGATTATCTCAACAATTCACAATTGCACTTGAATCTATCTGTGCTCTACTCACACACACACACACGCGCACACTCACACTCACGCGGCCGTCAACTTGTAGCAAGTGTAGTCTACGATTATTAAAAACGGGCTACTGCTATCTACAATATGTAATCACGCTATTCGCTACAATAGTATAAAAGCGCAACTACGTCCAGCATCATGTCATCAGTCGCGTTAGTCAACTAGCTGCATTCGGAATGCCTTACACGCCGGAAAACAGCTACGATGCGGACCGCAGAATATGGAGTGGACAAGAAGAACGCGACTATTTTGCTCCCGATTTATCAATAGGGGAGATCATCTTCCATGAGATGCGACGTCATCCGAAGCTCATAGCTCAAGTAGGTTCTTAAAGGGGCTAACTAGGATAATCGCTAACTAAAAATAAAAAATAATGATGCTCATTAGATTTCCGTCACTGAAAACACCGTGTTAACTCGGGAGGAACTCCACCACAACTCTATGTGTGTGGCCAGCTATTTGCGTTCCCTGGGATTATTGCAGTCGGATATTGTCGGAATCATCGCTAGGAATACCACACATATTTTTGCCGTGACCTACGGATGCTTCTTCAATGGAATTCCCTTTCACTCCCTCAACATATCATATGAGCAGGCGACTATCGAAAAGTTGTTCAACATAACAAAGCCAAGTATTATATTTTGCGATGGCGAGGACTACGAAAAAGTGAAAGCAGCTACGGCAAATTTGAAAGTGAAGATCGTTACAATGCGTAACCATCAGATGGGCTCAATTAGTATTGATGAGGTATTGGCCACCCCTGTGGAAGAGAACTTCAAACCAGCTCACCTTGAACAGGGAAATCTCCAGACTCTCGCCATCCTCTGCTCCTCGGGGACTACGGGTACTCCCAAAGCAGTGACCATCACAAACAGCCGCAAGATTCTTAACCCTAGCCCGTAAGTAAAGCCACTCCAGTATTACATTGATTTGCTTAAAATAATATTCCAAATTGTTCTAGCGAACTAACCACTGCCGACGTTCAGTACACGCATAGCACCTTAGACTGGGTCACTGGTCTGCTTACAACGGTTACCTCTGGGGTTTACAGTACAAAGCGAATCATAGCTGACAATCCATTCGATCCGGCGCGTTTGTTGCAAATCATAGCGGAGCACAAGGTGACGTGGCTGATACAGGCGCCAGCGCACCTGGCTATGACAGCAAACTGCCCGGAGTTAGAGAAGGCCGATTTGCTTAGCATACGAACTTGGTTCTATGGTGGTGGTCGATGCTCCTTGGATGCGCAGCATAAAATAAGGAGTCGATTGAGCCACGATTGTATGCGTTTGGCATACGGGTTCACGGAAGTCGGGAGTGCAGTATCCAAAAATAATCACTTTGATGCAAAACCCAATTCGGTTGGTCGTCTGATGGAGGGCTTCAAGGTAAAGATAATTGATGAACAGGGAAAGCCGTTGGGACCGAACGAGGTGGGCGAAGTGTGCGTCTACTCTGGTCAGTATTGGCCTGGTTACTATGGCAACCCGAAGGAGTCGCACTCAGTGCGAGACTCCGCCCTATGGTTCCACAGTGGGGATCTGGGCTACATGGATGATGATGGCTTCCTCTACATAGTGGAGCGCAAGAAGGAGATGCTCAAGTACCAGAACATCATGTATTACCCACACGAAATAGAAGACGTGATTGCTCAGATGCCCCAAGTGGCAGAGGTCTGTGTCTTTGGCATCTGGAATGAATTCGTTGGTGACGAGGCCGCCGCTGCTGTCGTTAAGAAGATCGGATCCACCCTACACGCACAGGATGTGGTGGACTTTGTGAAAAAACATACCAGCGCCAAGTACAAGCAATTGAATGGAGGTGCACTCATCGTGGATGAGATTAAACGAACTGCCAATGGCAAGACCAACCGCCAGGCCACAAAAGCATACTTTCTCGAGGTTAAAGATAGAAATTAAAGGGTTTCTTTTTAAGGAGATTAGATTAAGCTAATGTGAGTTATCAAATGAAAAATTCAGTAAATGTATTAAATACAAATAATAATAATAGTAGTAACAACTATCTCCAGCCAGATGACTTTGTAAGTTAATAAAAAAAACCTCATTTTACATTCGTGAATGAGTATAACTACACATACATTTGTGTATTTATCAGCTAAATCTAATGTCAAACATCGATCAGTGATTATTCACAAGAAAGGTCATACCATAATTAGAAGGGAATCCCGTTAACCGTAAAATTTTCTAAATTATGGCAAGTCATCATTTAGTTAAGAATTTCAAATGAGAAACTGTGGGTCAATGAATGGAAATGTATGTATGTGAGGCGAGAGATCACAGGCTTATCACTCAGATCTTCCAGCTCTGAAAAACAAATAATGCGAAACCTTCTTAAGTATGATTATAAAGAACGAAAACACCATAAAAAGCACTCCCAAAAAGTCGTCACAATTCAAAGATGTGATATTAATTGCTGACGGAATGCCCGCGATTATAAGCAAAAAAAAAAAAAAAAAAAAAAAAAAAACAGCGATAGGATAGATAACTCTGATGTTTTTTATCGTATTCGCTTACAAGCAGAGGTAGTTACAATTAGCAACCATCCGTTTAGATCTGGCAACCCGTACAGATAACAGGGAAGTTATACGGGGTCTGAGTAAATATGAGCCCTAGCAGTATTAACAATATTAGTTCAGACTTTTGTGCTGCTAAGCTCATATATTAATTTTATGTCAAATAAGATTAAGCTGCGTTATCTATCCCCGCCCTATAAATAGCAGCCCGAACATTTTCGTATCCCTAGTCATTAATTAATACGCAATTGTTAAAGTCGGCATGCAATTCAAACCAGAGATCACTTACGATGCGGAGCATAAAGTATGGAGTGCAAAAGATGAACGTGATTATTTTTCACCCGATTTATCAATTGGAGAGATTATCTTTCATGAGATGCGACGACATCCACAGCTCATAGCTCAAGTAAGTCAGTAGTGAAATAAATGCTGGACAAATATTATAGTGTTCGTGCAGGTCTCGGACTCGGAAAACACCGTGTTAACACGGAAGGAACTCCATTTGAACTCGATGCGTGTGGCCTGTTATCTGAGATCCCTAGGATTATTGCAGTCGGATGTTGTCGGGATCATCGCAAGGAATACCACACATATTTTTGCCGTGACCTACGGATGCTTCTTCAATGGAATTCCCTTTCATGCGGTGAATATGGTCTTCGATGAGGCGGCCATCAAACAGCTCTTCAATATAACAAAGCCACGACTTATATTTTGCGATGGAGATGAATACGAAAAAGTGAAAGCAGCAACAGAAAACTTGAAAGTGAAGATCGTTACAATGCGTAACCATACCATTGGATCGATTAAAATTGATGAAGTATTGGCCACTCCAATAGAGGAAAACTTTAAGCCTTCCCGACTAGAGCAGGGTAATAATCAAACCCTTGCCATTCTGTGCTCATCCGGAACTACGCGTATTCCCAAGGCTGTGACTATCTCGAACAGTCGAAAGATCCTTTCCGCAGCTTTGTAAGTAAAATCTTAACTCAAAATAATCTATTTAATTATGCATTTTAATCCATCTTAGAGATCTGACCACTGCGGACGTTCAGTATGCGCACAGTACTTTGGACTGGTTCTCTGGTTTTTTGACAACGGTTACTTCTGGAGTCTTCAGTACCAAACGCATTATAAGTGACATTCCATTCGACCCTGCTTGTTTCCTGCGAATAGTTGAACAGCACAAGGTGACGTGGTGTATGCATTCACCTCTTCACTTAGCATTGACAGGAAACAGCCCCGAATTAGAGAAAACCGACATGTCAAGCATACAAACATTTCTTTATGGAGGTGCTCGGTGTTCCTTGGAGGCTCAACTGAAGATAAGGAATCGATTGCATCACGATGGCATGAGCCTTGCATATGGTCTAACAGAATTAGGTTGTGTGACAATTAATTTCCATTTTGATCAGAAGCCTAACTCATGCGGCCGTCCTGTGGATGGTAAAAAGATGAAGATAATTGCTGAGAACGGAGATCATTTGGGACCGAACGAGATTGGAGAGGTATGCGTGAGTAACGGTCAGTATTGGGCTGGATATTATGAAAATCCGGAGGAAACTCAGAATGTCCTTGATTCGGAACAATGGTTTTACACTGGTGACTTAGGCTATATGGATGATGATGGCTTTCTCTACATAGTAGATCGGAAAAAGGAAATGCTGAAGTACCAGAGCTACAAATATTTTCCGAATGAAATCGAAGACGTTATCTCCCAAATGCCAGATGTGACTGATGTGTGTGTCTTTGGCATTTGGGATCCCATGGGTAGCGACAAGGCTGCCGCAGCTGTGGTGAAGAAAGTCGGCTCACAATTACAAGCTCAGGATGTCGTAAACTACGTGCGGAAGAACATACCAATAATAAACAAACACTTGCATGGGGGTGCTTTGATAGTGGATGATTTAAAGCGAAGTCCCAATGGCAAAACCAATCGCAAAGCCACTAAGGAATATTTTCTTAAGCTAATAAAATCCAATTAAATTTTTAACTTACAAATTTTGAACTTTGTAAATAAAATTGCTTTTCATAAAGAAATTCAAACACATTAGTTAAACCACAGGTGGCGCTGCAGCAATTACAGTAGAATTTCAATTAATATATGCCTATTCGCACTGCTTGTGAAACTGCTTATTTAACGAATGAAATATGTAACGTACTGTTGCTGTGTCCTGCTTGCATGAACTGCTTCGATAGAGTCCACAAATGTGGAACATAGTCATAAGAATGGTAGATTAAATGATATACATATGATAAATGCCAAACAATACGAGCTGATATTTTGTAGATAGCTCTTAGATGGTGTGTGTGTGTGTGTGTGTGTAATATTAAAAGCTCGAGCGGAGATATTTTGTATTCAGTAAAGGCGAACATATCATGAAATAAACGTCCCTTACTATCAGCTGGACAGCTTTCTGGGCTTATCGCCAACATTGGTTGTATCTGAAGCTTTTTGTTGTTTTCGGGCGGGTAGTCTGATAGGTGACGTTTGTTAACCGTTTGATAGGATAGCGGTTAGCTGATAACCAACTGACAAGCTGGTCTAGTCAAAGACCACTCCAGGTGCTTGTCGGCAGTAGCTGAACGACTTGCGCGACGCTTGGACACTCTGCTCGACGCATCCACATTAAATCCACGTCCCCCTTATCAGTTAGCTAGAGGAAAACATGGAAGGCGGCCCCAGCACACAGTTCGATAAATATACAAAAGTTTGGAGTGGACCAAGGCCGGCGCATTTCTTCGACGCCGATTGCTCCATTGGCAAAATACTGTTTGCCTTCATGCGCAACCATCCGGCAAACCTGTGCCAGGTGAACTTTAAAACAGATCAGTTTCAATTTATGGAGGGAATGCTAATATACCAAAATATTCTATACAGATCTGCGACACGGAGGGCACTGCGCTTACAAATGGCGAGGCCATCAGCTTTGCCATACGCATCGCCCAGCAGCTGAAGGCGATGAATCTGCGTCAGGACGATGTTGTCGGCATTGCCGCCACCAACACCACGTATCTGATGCCCGTCGTGCTTGGCTGCCTGCTCAATGGCACGCCCTTTCATGCCGTCAGCCCCTGGCACGACGAGCCCACCTTCAAGCACTTGTTCTGCATCACCCGGCCACGGATCATCTTCTGCGACGGCACTGTCTACGACAGACTGAGCGCCATAGCCAAAATGCTCAAGGCGCCTGTTTACACGCTCAAGGATCATCGCCTCCAACTGCCGCGCATTGAGGACCTGCTGGAGCCGACCAAACAGGAGCTCCACTATATGTGAGTAAACAATACAAATGTTTTCAGTATTTATACAGCAAAAAGAGTTTAAATTGATTAATGCTGGATCTAAAATCAGCTGAGCTCAATTATAAATAAATACATCTACATTTGCTTATAATTTTGTTAGGCTGATTTTAATTAAGCTTTATTAAACTGTTCCTAGTTTGGTTAAATAATATATAAAATTAGTTTTAATATTGTTAAAGTTAATTTTTTTTAAATACTAAATAATTTAATATAGCTATTTATAAATATATACATTTTTTTTTTTTTTTTTTTTAGCTACAAGAATAATTTTCTTGTCTAAGTAAACTATTCTTCTTTTAGTTTTTTACATTTTTTTTTTTTTTAATATATTAAATTAAATGTAATCTTTTTAAAGTTCACATTGATAAGTTTTCTTATTTAGGTAAACCTCTTTTATTTTTAGTGTTTATATTTTTTCTAACTTCTGCATTTCTTAAACTCACTTCTGTTTCTCTTAGCCCGGAGCCCCTGATGCTGGGCGGCGATCAGACAGTGGCCATACTTTGCACCTCTGGCACGACGGGCTTGCCGAAAGCGGTTTGCATATCGAACTCCGCTTGCCTGTTTGACTTTGGGTAGGATAGGCAGAGTAGATCTCGAGTGAGGCACATCACATTAATCATTTTACTCCCCCACAGCTTCGTCACCGGCCAAGACGTGCTGCTGTCCTTTAGCACCATCGACTGGGCACCGGGCTTGTTCAACATGCTCTACAGCTGCTGCCACGGCTCGACGCGCGTCATCACCGACCATGCCTATACGCCGGAGTACATGCTGCAGCTGATCGAGAAGTACAAGGTGACGCTGCTGACTCTGGCGCCACAGCAGGTCGCCTCGCTGCTCAAGACTCCCACGCTCAGCCAGCAGAGGTTGGCCAGCGTGCGCTTCGTCAGCATTGGCGGCGGCAGTTGCTATGTGGCCAATCTGCTGAAGCTCCAGGAATATCTGCTGAATGGCCAGATCTCGTATGGCTACGCGCTAACCGAGTGCGGAGGTGTTGCGGCAAATATGGGTGTGGCCAAGCCCTCGTCGGTGGGCAGAATCGTGCCCGGAGTCAAGGTGAAGATTCTGGACGATGCCGGCCGCAGTTTGGGCCACGGCGAAACGGGCGAGATCCTGGTGCACAATGGCAAGGTCTGGAATGGCTACTATGGCAATCCGAACGAGTCGAAGCGCATACAGGACTACCAGGGCTGGTTCCACACCGGCGACATGGGCTACTTTGACAACGAGAACTTCTTGTACATCGTCGAGCGGAAGCGCGACATGCTGCGCTTCCATGGCGCCCAATACTGCCCCTACGAGCTGGAGCAGGTGATCGCCGAGCTGCCGGATGTGATCGAGGCGTGCGTCTTTGGCCTCTGGAACGAGGTCGACGGCGACCCAGCCGCAGCGGCGGTGGTCAAGGTACCCGGCAGTCGGCTCACCGAAATGGATATTGTGGAATATGTGGCCAAGCGCCTGGTGGTCGATCACAAGCAGCTTCACTGCGGCGTCTTCTTTCTCAGCGAGCTGCCCAAGACGGGCAGCGGCAAGGTGCTCCGACAGCAGGCCCGAGATCAGGCACTGGGCAAGCATTGGACCGACTATCGCAATGGACATTAACTGTTCATGTATATGTATATGGGTATATGTGGTTTATTGTGGCTTTAGGCCTTAGCGTTTAGGCATTCTATTTATTAAATGACTCATACATTCCAGTATTCAATCATAATAGTTGTTGTTGGCTGGCTGAACTGTCAGCTAGAGGCTGTCAGGCTAAGCGAAGGCAAGCCGAAGACAAGATACCCTTAACAAAGTTTCTTTTAAGTTGAGTGTTCAGTGGAGAAAAATGAATGTAAAGTCGATCAAATTTATAGCAATGCTTATAGACTCTAACATAAGTAAAAAGTTGATCAAATTTCATATCATATCTACTCTAACAAGGCATATTTCTACACTGTAACACCACATACTCTGCAGAGTTAAATCAAGAGCTGAATCGCGGCGGAAGCACTAACTGGCCGAAAGTTGTTTTAGATAGTCGTTAGTATTCGTCTTCGATTTGTTTCTTTTTTTTCGGGACTATGTATTTATTTTTGCCATTATCACGTGCTTATCTCGAATTGATTAGCCAACAAAGCGATATGCTGGCACCTGAATATCAGAGAGGAACTAGCGTTAATATACAACGGGCCGAATTTGCAATAGGCTGCCAGTTGCTTAGATATCGGTCGAAACAGTTGAGAGCACTCCATTTATTGCTGTGAGAATTTTAATGGTTTTGTATGTGGAGTTGCCTACTTGGAGCCCCATAAATAATATATAAATGACTTGTAATTCAATGAGAAAAGCTTGAGCTTTATGTAGTATAATAATAGTGGCAAACTATCATAAATTAGCTATGTATATATGCTCTTATCAACTCAGCGGGAGTATTCTTCTAGGACCCCAAGTAGTGCTTTAGCTACTACTTTTGGGTATTTGTAATAATTATCGGATTAAATTTCTATATGAACTCTCTAAAGTAAGCCTTATCAGTTTGTCCTCTTTACATAGTGAATCACTTTACAAATATGTAACCCATATATCTTTATCGATCACTCAAATCTCAGCCAATAGCCAACACTCCTGCTCACCTAGCTGTTAGTTAATTCTCTCGTCGCCTTCGCTCAAATGAAGTTGATCCACCGATCAGAAGTCTGTCAACCCTCTGTGTGACATCTAAATTCATAGTTGCATAGATTAGCCCCATTTTCAGTTCAACAACCCTTTAACCTTTCCATTTCAGTTGAGGGTTAGTCCCCCAAACGCAAACTGATCGCATGTAGCACTTGATTGACAGCTAAGCCAAGTTGCACTTTGTACGTGATCTTGTCAGCATTGCAATTGGATACATTGCCCCCTCCTCGTCGCCGCATGAATCACGAGCACCGCTTGGGTGCAAACCCTAAAAATAAACTCAATGTTTGGATACGCCCAGCAAGCGAAGCCGCAGCAGCAGAAGCAGAAGCAGCAGCAGCAGCAGAAAAAAACAATTAAACGGGCACTTGGGCACTGAGAAATTAATTTCATTTGGGATCGCAGAGGATCATTGATAATGATCGGGAGCTCTTAGGTTGATTGACAGCTGCGAGTTATTGTTTTCAATGTCAAGTTCAAGTTCATGAAACACAATCTTTTCGGGGGGGCATTTAGATGCATTTGTCATTGATCATGCCAGCGATCATGTCGCTTTCCTGTTGCTGTTCTTGCCGTTGATGATCGTGGTATTTGCCTCGGCTGCTGTCTGTTCAGGCGTATCAAATATGCAGGAAGTGCAAGGCGTAGCCAATTGCATTAGTCTCGGCACCGGGCACCGGGCACTAGGTTGGGGGCAACATATCAAAGCTGCCTGGCGCCTTGGCCAGCTTTGGCTAACTTGGCAAAACCTGACTGATCTTGTTCACAGGGAAATAGAGAGAGAGAAAGAGAGAGAGAGACAGGGAGAGGGAGCTGTAGCACCTCTAATTGTCATGCAAATACCAATTATCATTTGTCAGTAATGCCACTTAGAATAATGTGTCTATGTATAATTAAATGCCAGCGACTGATTCTTTGATCGATCATTACCAACCAGCTACAATCAACAATCCACAATCTACGATCTACGATCTACGATTTACGATCAGTGATCGTCGCGATATAGATCAGAACTCATGAACTAAGCTCTCGCTGATTAATTCATTAGCAACTGTCGACCAGTTTGTCAGCTACACGCATTTGACAAGAGACTTTACCATATGAACCTTCCGTTGATCGTGCATTATATAAAGAATTGTCAAGGCAGAAAATCTTTGTTTTTCATGCCTGTCGTCTGTGCTACATGAAGTATTGCTTAATTAGCTCTACGATTTGCATATGTCAAAGCAAAGAACTCACCCAATGGTCAGCATATTGCCTCTCTAACAGCTCTACATGGCATGGCAAAGTCATAATTAATGTAGATTCTAATTACTTTAGCATCCCTAGATTCGATTGGAACATACCCTAGAAATATATGCATGTATTCACATACATAAAATTATTACAAAAATTCCCAAAGACTTGAATGTCAATCACAAATTTTAACCCTAAACAAAATTATACAGATAATAATGGCATATTTTTATAAAAAACTTGTTACTCATTTAAGAACTTGTCTGGGATCCACAGCATTCCAAGCGCCGCTTCTTATTGGATTCTATGTGTATAACTATATAGATTGGCCAAAACGCGCTCGTGCATTCGAAAATCGTTTATACGGTAAGCGTAAGAGTTAACTTCATGACGAAATCAATAATTTCAACCGATTTCGCTAGGCAAACCTTCCGAAGAAATCAACAACGAATTTCAAGGAAGATAAGGTCCGAAGGAGTTATAGATACCCCAATTTGATTCTTGCTGGGCGCAATAATTATCGTGTTGATGAGAGCCCGGACCTTTATGAATGTGCAAAGCCAAATTCACGCAGTCAAATGCAAGTCTACGAGTCTAACCTCTCTTTTTAATTGACTTTGATTTGTCTAATCAACTTCTGGGGAATATTTTAAGCAAATTTCAACGACACGTACAACAATTATTAATAAAGACAATTGCATCCTGAAAAAAAGAAGTTCCTGACGAGAGCTTCAAGTGAAAAAGGAAGCAAATGGCTGCATATTAGCCGTTCCCTAACTACATCTTGTTTTACTTGCTTAGGATAATATATCGCTTAGATCTATTTGCAGGTTCTGACTTTATGGAAGATAAAATCTTACTACTTGTCATGGCTTCAATAAACCTGCAACTGCTATTTTTTCATATAATCTAGTTTTTAGATTTAACAGTGAATTAACATTGTGTTTACATGCAAAATGTATAGTAGCTCTCGGCTCCTAATAGTCATCGTATCTAATAGATTTTGCTCTTTAAGCAAGACAGAACATAACAAAGATATAAACCCAATTTGATTACCGAATTTACATAGAAATTTTCAAATTACTTTACGAATTGCATCGCATATAGCATGCAGTATACCCCTCTATTTTATACCCTGTTTTCGAGTTTGACACTTTGCCAGGGAGAATGTTGAGAGCCCACAATTTATGGCGCTTAAATTGCAGTCATGCGCATGAGCTAACAAGCTCAACGTCTCAGCCGTTTGAGGAACCAACCCAAACCGAGGCGTATTAAATACCCAATCCCCTTTCCATAAATAACTCCCCTCTCGCTGCAGAAGCTAATGCGATTGCGGCTTTGGGGCGGATGTTTGGTGTCAAAACACGCAGCGCATTTTCCGTGGAATTTCAGAGCTGATCCTTGCACCTCATCATCGGCTCCAGCCTCCATCTTGGACGCTGTGTCCCCACACCGTCCGCTTCATCGAGCTGTTTAATTT
The DNA here is from genome assembly GCF_001654015.2 of Drosophila navojoa. Next base: position 184,759 of record NW_022045910.1, read on the forward strand.
ATGTTAGCGACGTGTTCGCTCAGTGAAAACAAACGGATCGATCGCAAAATGGGAACGATGCATCGATCGCCGCTTGGGCTATAAAAATAGTGGCCCAATGTTTGTTGTTGTTGTTGTTGTTTTCGTCGTTGTTGCTTTTATCAATTTGTGTTCATTTCTAAGCACGAATCGAGCAGCATAGATCATAAAATGCTTTGCCCCCGGCCCATGGTCAATGTAAGGAAGCAACAACAACAACAACCAGAAAATTTACATAATTACCGCTGGCGGTGCTTTTCATGAGAGCCGCCCGAACGTGTCAAAATGAAAAGTGTTGCATGATTAGCGCGTAAATAACACGGCGAGGGCATAAATCTCAACGTCGAGTGGTCGGACTCCCCAGCCAAGGAGCTGGCTTCGGGTAAGATAATCAAATAAATGTACCGATTAATAAAGATGAAGATGCTAGCCGAGCTCCACAGCGACAGCTAAAAGAGAGAAGGCCAAAGAGAGAGAGAGAGAGAACAAACAACCGTGAGCTAGGCTGTAGAATGAATGACTACGGGTTACCCTTTGCACTTTAGCTATACTTATTTACTACTCATTCGTCTCTTCTTTTATGTCATATTTCTAATTAGTTTTTCGTCTTTTATATGTAAATTATTAGCGTATAGGTAACACTATATAGTCTTAAATACATACATATATCAATTTTGGAGGACGATCAGCCTTAATCGAATACAATCAAATAGAATCATATCTGGAGATTATATATCTAAGCAGTATGTCAAATATACCCCATTCAACAAATTTTAATGGGAATATGCAAAACAGAGAGAGAAAGAGAGAACCTAACAGCAAGATCAATGTGTCTGCTGATGTGGCCAACTGGCTGATTAGCCAACCAGCCAACCAGGCAGCCAGCTGTTTTGGTTCGCCTGGCGCCTGCAGCAACAGGAGTCCGCCTGGGCGCAGCCCCGCCTCCGCCGTGGCCTGCCCCCCCATTGTGGGAGGTGTGAAATGTGTGACGAGGCGTAGGGAAGGGGGCGGCCAACACATTGGCAAGTTGTAGTCGCCAACGGGCTAACATGACACATGGCTGTAGCTGCAGCTGTATCTGCTGCATAACTTGGTCAGTAATAAGCCAGAGCCAACAAGTGATACGGCCTGTGCCCGTTGGCCCAAGATGGAAACCGGCCAAGTTGTTCGCTCATATCGCAGATGCTGCGATAGACAGCAATTCCTTAACACGTCCCGAGCACCGCAGGCCGGCAAGAAATATGAAATGAAAGACAACAACAAAAAACTGTTAGCCTTAAGATGATCAGACGCCAAATACCCTTGCATATAAATGTTTCTTTTGACAGAGAGTATGATGATAAAATGTAAAAATAATAAAATCTCAAAATTATTCGATTGGCAAAATAAAAGCGAGGAATATTTAAGCTGATGAACTTTCAAATTTTAGTTACATCATATAGTAGTCAAAGATATTTCTGTAAACTTAAAGCGTCGTAAGTTTTGTGTATATATACTAAGTTTTGTGTTTTAAAAATATGAATAATTCGTTATTTTAACAAAACAAAATCACGTTGGCAATTCTTTGAAAAAATATGTAAATATTTTGAGCTTTTAATTATTGCATTAAATCAAATAAATCAAAAATTGGTTTCACTACGTGCCTTCTTTTATAAATAAGATGGTAAGTAAAGCCCATAAAAATGAAATATATTAGATGTGATTTATATATATAAAATAAATAATAAAGAATATTAACAATCTTTAGCAGGCTTAAAATTAGAATGTGTTACATACATCGTCAGTGGTGTCTTATGCCTTTTGTAAGGGTATTCAAAAACTTGTTAAGAGCAAAATGTTGTTAGCGTAGTTGCAATCACTTTTGGCCTGTTATAAAGTACCATTTTTTAGCGGGTTTCATATTACCGTTGCGTTGCGGTCAAGGTCTTTGCATGTGTCGCTTTCATTGAGAGACACAACCGATTCTTCATATATGCCTATGCATATATATGTATATGTATTAGTATATATGTATATATAGAGGACACATTGTATTGCTTACCAGCTCAGTTGTTATTTCCGTCCCTTTCCACAGATAAATTAGTTTTCCATGTTCAGTTGTCACTTGTATCGCCTGGCTTGCGGCTAATCAGTTGGCCAACTGCAATTTGCAAGCATTTTTGGCCCTAACTAATTGCCAATTTCTTACGTTTTACCATGCCCTTGCGGCCACACAGTGAGAGAGCGCGCCTCTGATAGGGCATTTCCTTCTTTGGCCACGTAAGTGGCTTATTGCCCTTGAATTTGAGCGTTTGTCCGCACGACGGCTGACGACAAATGCGCTTACCATTGCAGAGAACAATCAAGTTGCTGACAAAGTTTTAGTCTAAATGTAAGAGAGTAAGAGTTCACAACCAACACATCAATTCAAGCCAAAATCTGAAATACACCTGTTGCGCACGCACTATAAAAATCACGCACATTCACACATACAAATTCATAGACCCTGAAATAAATTTATCATTATATGTATGTATATGAAAGACCTAAATCTAATAGACTTTGCTGCCTGCCTGTCTCGTTTGGCCTGGTCTGGACCAGGCAAACACTTTTACTCCGGTGCTTATCGCAACGCCCATAAATAAAGCTCACGTCTATTAGCGTTGTCATTAATTTTCCTATTTGGAAAATATGCAAATTAAATGCTGATTAATTGCTGGCAGGAAAAGTGAATCGGTTTCCATGTTGTAAAAGACGCGTCGGGGCGGCTAGTTACGAACAGAGTTTCATGCCGCCCGATCTTCAAGGGTTTCCGTAGTGTAGCGGTTATCACGTGTGCTTCACACGCACAAGGTCCCCGGTTCGAACCCGGGCGGGAACAAGTCTTTTGTTTCTTTTCTTTTTTCCACAATTATTATTTGCACGCAATTTTATTGCTATATTTAGTTGCTTACATGTGTAACTTCTCCCTTTTTTTTTTGTTTTTATCAAGTTCATGCGTGTAGAAGCCAGCTTACACGCAAGCAACACATGTAGTAAATGTATGTAAATACTCACACGCCTGCACCTTAAGGTAGTTTTATTTAGTTTTAATGAGTCTCGTTTTACGATCATTTAGGTTTGTGTGTGTGAGTTTATGTTGTGTTATATTTATAAACATACAACCCTCGGCACACACGCACCGATTTCTACTGTTGCTGTTTAACGAGCCGCCAATGTCAGCCGCTGCATGACTTCCAATCCTGACACTTTTATGGTTTTCATTTATTGACCTCAGCGCCTTTTATTGGGCAGCGTACTCAACGCATGCCACCCATAGCGGATGCGGAATGTTCTATTGAATTACTATGGACTTTTGAAGCAAGTACTCTCTCCAGCTTAATGGGCTTTATTGACAGATTCTCCGTTCTAATTAACATTTTCAAGTTCTATAGTTATAGCTATATATAAAAGTGTGCAGTGTTTTTCCGAATCATTTAACAGACTTTGTTGTTTTAATGGCATTGTTTATTTTGCTAGCCTGCTATAATTCCGTTTTATTTTCAAAAGTTTGCTTTTGCTGTTCGCTTTTAATTTAATGAAGTCTCCTTTGCCGTTGCCTTTCTTTCATTCGATGCACAAATTGTACCGTGTTTGGCCAAGGTAACATAGCAAGTTTCCGTAGTGTAGTGGTTATCACGTGTGCTTCACACGCACAAGGTCCCCGGTTCGAACCCGGGCGGGAACATTCTTTGGTATTTTTGTTTTTAATATATGCAAAGTAGTTTTTATTATTTTACAGCATTGCTACGTGTGTTGCAATAATAAGTTTAAAGAATTAGATTATATATAACAGCAAAGCTTAGAGCTTAAAGCTTCCCCATGGAAGCTTTTCTCAAGGGCTTACCTACTGCTTCTATTTCTAACCCGTTTCGTATAGTGCGGAAACCTTTAAGTAAAAACGAAACTGCAACTACAGCCACATGGGGATGTAGCTCAGATGGTAGAGCGCTCGCTTAGCATGTGAGAGGTACGGGGATCGATGCCCCGCATCTCCAGTTGGTTTTTTTTTTTTATCTTAATTTTTTATAAATACATATTTTTCTTCCTTTTAATATTTGACAACCTCTGATTGACAAGCTATTTAAATGAATTGTTTTGTGAAGATATGCTGGTTGCATATTAACGCTTACTAAATGATTCTAAATGTCGATTTTCACACGCATCCGACATGTTATGCAATCGGGTTACAGCATTAGACTTTACTTGTTTCCCGGCTGTGCATCCATTGCGTCTGCTGCCAGAACGGGAAAAGCAAGCCAAGCCGGGACAGAGCTCGGCGACGCTAATCCAATTAAGCATATTCATCATATTCACACAAACGCAGGCCATGAACTAGAAAGGCAACCCGCAAGTGGGCTAAGAGGTAGGGAGACAGATGAGTTATATGAATATCATGAATAATGCTGACATTTCCGTCATGTTGGCTTAATTAAAATCTATTTAATTGAATTTAACTCCATTCTCAACACTTTTCACAACATTTTACCACACTTCTCACAGTAACTGTCAAAATATTAACACAAGTGGAATATGGATTTGCAATGCCTACGATTTTCCCGTTTCCTCCTTCTTTAGTAACAACACCTGTATAGACGGAGAAATATTCCATTTTGGCTAATTTAATAGAATTATGTAGTTACATATTCAAAGCTCCGATATTATTGTTTATTGAATTTATTAAATTCACGCAGATATTTTGAGCCCGCCATTAACCTGTTGGCTATATTGGCTATCTAATCTCTTCATTAGATTCGCCAGCTAATATTGGCATTGGCATTGATATTGGCATTCAATAATTGCAGTTGAGGTGGGTAGGTGGGAAGCCAGCTGTTCCGTTCCATTGCCGGTGCTGCTGCTGGGGCGAGTCTTACCTGGTATGGTGTATTCTCTATACGTCACGTAGACAGCGCAATACCCATACAAAAACTAGAAATCAGAAACTGTATACTCGAATGGCCATACATTTGTGAAAATGTGCGAAAGCAAATACACAGTCGATTGCAGAAATTTGCAGCTGAGATAAATCGACGCAGAGCTGAAAGTACAAAATCCTAATTTAATATAAAGACTTTTAAGATAAGATTCAAACTTAAGTTGGTATAGTTTGGTCAGGATGACAGTCAACATTTTACATTAAAATACTGGCATACGCTTATACATATATTGTCAAATGTTGTTTATTGTTTTGATTACATTTTCTTCTAAAATCCCTCATTCATTCTAATAGCAATTTATTGGTTTCTCAATTTTTCAGAAGTAAAATTAAGGCCGGATAGTCCCAATCTTAGGAAATGACCTTCACTTACATCGGTTGTTTGCCCAAAGCATTTTAATTCAGGTACGATATACATAAAGATACACGCTTACATTATCTAATCAGAACACACGGCATTTCTGACATACTTACATGCACACATACATACACACAAGCTACACGCGACCCATCACAACGCGGATTAAAAGCCGTTACAAAATAGCCGACCAAAAGCGTTACAAAACGTAAAAGCATGTCTTATATGTACAGCAAATGGCAAATAAAAGTAAACGAAAAAAAAGATTGTTTAGTGATAGTCCAATTAGAAACGGGTAGGCCGGTGCGATCAGCTGACGCGATTGCTGCAAAAGTGAAAGGTAAACAAAAACAACAATCCCAGCTGATAGATTCTTATTTGAACTTCCACAGACATCTAATCAGCCCAAAGCTTTTTAACAACGCATTGCGCATTGAATGAGAGCAAAGAAACAACATAAAGTAAGAGAGAGAGAGAGAGAGAGAGAGAGAGAGGAGTCGCGGAAGAGGAGGCAAAGCAAGCGCCGCTCGCACCTTCGCCGTGTCATTATGATCTTCTGAATTCCCTGATAAGCAGATAATAAAAAAAATTCCTATTTATTTTGCTTTCTTTCTCTATTTCTTTTTTTTGACAAATTTTGCGCGTGCCGAGTGACGTTTGACTGCGACGTTGACTGCTACGTCATCAACTTTAATGTTTTGTGGTTTATGCTTTATGCTGACTTTTGTGCTTTTTTTCCGCTGCAAAGCTGGAGATGGGGCAATTCACAAACCGATGAATAGTTGTAATCACGAAAATTAATTTAATAATATTAACATTATATATAATAAATCTATATAAAATTATAAAATAATGGTAAAAGCATTTATTAATAATTTAGTAATGTCAATATCTCTTAATAGCATCGATCCACTCTCATCTCTAGCAAACACTTTTCCTTTGTGTTTGTTGCCAAGTGCCCGAGAGCTTTTGTGCTTTGGCTGCTGCGTTTGCCCATATTCTGCCTCAGGTTTCGTCTATTCATGCGAAATTTTGAGCAGAGTTAAATGAATGAATGAGCGATCGACGACAGCAGAAGCAGCAGCAGCAGCAGCAGCAACAACCGCAAAAACAGCAACAACAGCAACAGCGGGCAACAACAATTCAAGGCCTACGTGACTGGTCTCACATATGTATATAGCTGGGGTTTGTGGGTGCAGAGTCTCCTCGCTTCGCATGTATGTATTTTCGCAACGGGGCAGTCTGTATAAAATTGATACTATAAATGTTTGTCGCAATTCGAGCGCAAATTGTAATTATTCTCACTGTTATTCAATTAGAGCAGAGCGTACACCGTACACCACATGATCGCGGCTATTGTCACACGTGCTAGCTTGCCTGTCTGTTACGACAAAACATAAAGGTCTTTGACTGTCGGCGAATGAGATAGCTAAATACACAACGATAATAAGAGACCCTCTCTCTCACTCTCTGTAATATTTTGCTGGCAGCTCCACCTCTCTGATCTGCTTTAATTTACCATTTTCTCCGACACATTTTTCGCAAATGAATTGGTTCGAGCCCCAACGTAGCATGGAAAATAAACACCCATTAATATTTATAGAATGTTTTCAGCATAGTATAATTTATTTCATGAAATTTGAATATCTTTGTGTATCGATAGTCTTCAGTCTTAAAATATATATAAAAAATGTACTTAAGCTAAACATAAATCGTGCTCTTTCTAATCACTATAATTAAGATCTATGTATGCGTATATACAGTTTGAAAACGTAACTTATGGCTACATTAGATCAGGAACTCTAGCACGTGCATATCGGTGGGTGCGTCTAGGTAGTCGGTAGGTAGTTCTATTGGTATTTTAATATCCGGAGACTCAGAGGGCGGCACTGCGCTCCACACAGAGCATTACTAGCAACTGCAGCAGCAACAATTGGAGGCTGGAAAGTGCATAGAATATGGAATTTAATAATGTTTCCAGTTATATTGAAGTTTAAACGCTAACAGGGAGAGAGCAACGTGGGGGGCATAAAAATGAATCGCATGCCAAATATCAAATAATTTTATGAAATTTTGTAGTTTGCATTTCATTTTACAATATATATTTTTTTGTTTTGTGTTTTGTTTCGTGCAAAATGCCAAATGATTAATTTTTTTTCTTTTTAATTTTTTTTTAAAATACCATGCAAGAAAAAAATAAAACAAAAAATGAGACAGCCCATCGAGAAATTAAGAATTCAAATTTTTCTAACTACTTTCTTTTAGCTACATCACGCTTACCATTAAAATATTATTTTCATTTTTTTTTTTTTTTAATTTATTTTCATTCCACTCAAGTGCAAAACACATGTTTTTTTTTTAATTTTTTATAATCTTAATTTTATATTTTTTATGTGTTTTTCGTCGTACGTTTAATTATTACTACATTAATTTGTTAGTCTACAATTTTTTTGGGCTTAGATTAAAATTTATAAATAAATGTTTAATATGTTTATAATGTAAAATTTAATAAATTAATAACCTAAAAATATATATTAAAATTATATGAAATTTATATCAAATAATTTCACGCAAATAAATAAAAATAATTACAGGTTAGTTCTAGTATTTAATTCAAATACAATTTTTGATTTGTGAGTTTTTGCTTTAAGATTAACCATTTTAATATTTTGTTATGATTTTTTTTTTTTTTTTTTTTTTTTTTTTTTTTTTTTGTCGTTGGCTTTACTGTTTCGTTTATGGCTTTTAGGATCTTAATAATTTTCGTTTTGCCGCACTTAAGATTGGTTCACATAGCTTAGACTACGTACTGAGAGGCAGCGAGGTTCGACAATACCACAATTAAATTGAATATATAAATACATATATGTATTTATATATAAGTGGGGATATTTATAATAATCGTCTGACTGACTGATCGCAATCGTAAATCTATTTACAAAACAATTTTCGCATGCGTACTATTCGAATTGTCACATTTTGCACATATGTACTTATAGACTCTTGCTGTTGTTTCTATATTTATAATATTGATGTATAAGGAAAACAGGTTTCATAACTTTTGCAAGCTTTGCATTGTTTCAGTTTTTGTTTTTGTTTTCTTCAGTTTTTAGTGGTCGTATTTTTGAGTATTATTTATGTTATCTGTTTAAAAGTTTAAGAGCAGAGACTCAAGTATTTCGAATAGCCTGTAAATAGCTAGAATAAATTGTATATTTGGCTAGTTGAGTTATTTGTTCGATAAATAAAATAGTTGTTAATAAAGTATAATATGAGCGTGCAATTTGATACATATGTATATATAAATATTTTTGCTTTATATGGATCGGTGCCAATAGACAAACACTTAAGCAAAAAATACTCGAGACTCCGTTTAGTTGTAATACATCATTTAATTTGATATTCTTATTCGTGATCGATTGCAGACGCGCATACAAGCTATTGTTGTTATCGATAATTATCGATATCTGGGCGCTGCATCAAAAATACTTTTATGGACCACAGTATACACATATAAGTTGTATGTATGTATATATTCGATGCGGTGTTTTGCTTTGTGGTTCTGTGGGGTGTTGTGCGGTGTAATGCATTTCTCGGTGTGTATGTACGTACGTGTATATGTGTGTGTTGTGTTGTGTGGTGTGTGTGGGTGTATGAAAACTTGCAAATTACAATATCGCATACTCAAGCCAAACTTTGTACAAGATCTTGCTCGATTTCTTAGTCAATATAGTGGGATTACTTAATATTTTCATTTTGCAATTCCATTTTAATGCCTTTAAAAAAAATAATTAAAAAACAAATAAAACAAATATTCAGTTAGACAAATTGACACATTTTGTACGTTTTCAGAATACCAAAAAAATATACCAATTATTGAAATTCATTTAAAAACGATGTATTAATTTAGAAAAATAAAAATGAAATAAAAAACAACAACCAAAAATAAAAATATCGCAACAGTACAAAATGTGAGAATGTGTAAATAGATAAAAGTTAATGCCAATTAGATAGAAGTATGCCAGAAACAAATTCGATAAGTTATGTTTGATATTGAAAAATAATTTGGAAAATTGTAAAATTTGGAAAAATTATTTGTATTAGTTTTGTTTTTATGTATTCTTTTTTAAGGCAAACTCACAAATCAAGCTGATCGTAGTAGACCGAATCGTCCACAGCGGAGCCGCGCGCCTGGCCCTCCAGCGTGGCATTCTCGTAGCTGCTCTCCGGCTCCTCCTGCGAGTCCAGCTCCGGCAGGTCGTCGTCCTCCTCCTCCGCATCGTCTTCGCTCTGTGGCTCCTCAGCGCTGGCGTGGGACATGCGCACATTGCGCTCGACCCGATCGCTCGTCTCGCTGAGCGCCAGAGCAGGCAGCGATGAGCTGCTCTCCCAGCTATTGCCGTTGCCGTTGCTGTTGCTGTTGGTGTAGCCCGGCGTTGCCAGGCTGCTGGCGACTGTGGTGCTCGTCGTCGTTGTCGTTCTCATCGTCGTGCTGCTCAGATCGAGCAGGCGCTGCTGCTTTCTCGTGCCATTCCGTTTGCTGGCATTGCCTGCCCGCTGCCTTTTGGGTGCGTTGGGGCGCTGCTTGGCGCCCTCCTTGGGCGCTTTTCGCTTGCCAGCCGCGCCGCCTGGCCTTGGCCTTTGCATGACGCCCTTGGCGACGCCGCCAGACGCTGTCGCTGCCGCTGCGGCGGCTTTGCGTTTGGCTGTCGGGCTGCCGGACTTCTTGCCACATTTGGGCGGCGGCGCACCCGTTCTGGCTGCCTCGTCGCGCAGGTCCTTGCAGAGCTGGGCCTTGGGACCGCGCTGGAGTGCGCCACGCCTCTGACAGTTGTGCGTTTGCTCCTGCTCGTGCGGCCGGCACTTGCGCAGCTTCTTCTTCCTCTTGTGCTGGGTTATGTTACTGCTAAGGTTACTGCTATTGTTACTGCTACTGCTACTGCTACTGCTACTACTGTTAATGTAATTGTTATTGTTATTGTTACTTCTACTGTTAATGCTACTGCTAATATGGCCGCTGTCGCTTTGACTACCGTTACTAATACTAATCAGGCTGCTGGCGCTGTACGCAGGCACAGGAACGTTACTGCTACTACTACTACTGCTATTGCTACTGCTGCTACTGCTGCTGCTTCTACTGCTGCTGCTGCTTCTGCTGCTGCTGCTGCTGCTGCTGCTGCTGCACTTGGGTCGCGGCTTAAAGTGCACCGCATCGATGAGCTCAATCAGCGGCTTGCCGGTATCACAGAGTTGGCGCACGCCATGCTTGACGCGATTGGCACCAAAGTTCTTGGCTATCAGCTGCTCGACCCGCTGCTGCGGCACCGTCTCGGTGATCGCATTCGTGTAGGTGGACAGCTTGCCCAATGTCCTGGTGGCCGGAATTTGTGTGCGACGCGGCGCACCTTGGCCAGTCAGCGCCAAATAGAACACTCGTCTCGCATTCGAGTTGTATGTGGAGGAGTATGTGTTGTAGTTGTGCAGCTCCATGTTCTCATTGAACACACAGTTGTCGTCGAATTCTTTCTGTAACAGTTGAGAACTAGAATTAAATTATTTGGCTAGAAAACAGGCGTCATATAAATATGTTAAAAGTTAGCTTGATAACTTAAAATGTTTATTAGAAATAAAGTACAAAATAACTAAGAAACTCTTCAATAAAGAAACAGGTTAAAGAAGATTTTACCATGTAAGTTAACAGCATTTTACTTATACATGCTGCATGTTAAGTTAACAGAATCAGCATGTATAGGGAAACAAATTGAGTTAAATAGATGTACATGTTATGTTATTTAACAGCGCAAGCAACAAGCACTGCTGTAACTTAACATATGTAACGCTATCAGCTGCTGGCAAGCCAAAAGCAAACAGTTGGAAGCCTTTTTATATACTTTACAGATTATTCTTCGAGCTCCACTTAGGCATTTTGATGGACAATTAATGTGAATGGCATCCATGCTGTTATGCATAATACATACAATTGCCATCGTATGGAGGCTAATAACAAATCGAATGGTTGCGTTGATGCCTGCTCATATGCATAACAAACAACTGGGCTAAGCTCGAGCGGGAAAACCCAAGCATAGTTGGGTAAAGAACTGAATGCCTAGGGCTGGCCGGCGGCCTTGTTGAAGGCTCTTGTCGGTGGCTGCTTTTGTATCTGGCTCGAATGGGTATCAGTTAGATAAATGTGCTCATTATCACAGGATGTGCTCGCTATCGGCGTTGGCGATCGATAGACGCCGGCACCCTGACGATGGCACTGACCCTGACCCCGAACCTGACCCAGACCATAAAGTTGCCTACTTTATGAATGCCACATGACAGCCGCACAAAAGGACAACAAAACAAGTCGCAGACTTCAATTATATTCGTTTAGGTAGAAATGTAAAGCAGCTACAAAGGATTGAGAGAGAGCTGACAACTGCGAACTGAGAACTGAGAAATGGGAACTGAGAACTGGGCTGTGTCTGCATCTGTGGCCTTTAGATGCGCCGCCTGGGCGCTTTAGATCAAATTCAATTAACAACATTGAATTAATTCGCTTGTCAGGCAATTAAAATTGTTTCGAGAGACTCAACTTCCATGTGGAAATGTCGACGATTAAATTTAGAAATTAATCAGCCCAAATGTCGCGCCGACTGCCGGCTACACCAATTTGATATGAAATGAGCCATCCACCGACTAGAGGGACTGACTAGCCGTATTGCAATCCTCAAGCACCCTCCTCAATGGAGCTCGTCTGCAAAATATGGCTGAAATGTTGACGCCATTTGAAAGGTCTTCCAAGGAAAAGGCCGCAGCCTAGACTAATTTTCCGACACACATATGACAACAGAATGTGGCAATCGGCGCGTGTGTCTCGCTCGAGGCGTCTTTAATGTATTTTCTCTTTTTATTTATTTTCATCGTCTAATTTTAGCCTTGAATTAAGTGAAAATTGCAGTCGGAGCGAAAGGAAATGAAGTCGTACGCCACAGAGATAGCTGTAAATGCGAGCCTATCAGAGCCATTAGCTGAGCACTTGCCGCCTTATCAAAGCTGGCGCCAGGTGGAAAGGGTCAAGGGTCAGCGGTTAGACGCACGCCTACAACAAGATTAGAGCAACAACAAAACAAGTGATGGACTAGCAGATGCTCTATCAATGGGCCAGTAAGCCTCGAATTATTTTAGAAGACGAATTATAACATCTTGAAGATGAAAAAACGAATCAAGTTAAAACTTATGTATATCTGTTTTAGCTTGATTCGTTCTGTTTTAGATAATCATAATACTCCCTTTCTCGGCTGTTGTCAATGTCTACAGGGTATATGATACGGTACCACACAAGCCCAACAGCATTTTTTTTTTTGGGTCCCAGCATTATCGGCTGGAACAGGACCATAACAATGATAATGCGGCAACATATTCATTGGCCTCTGATTCGGACTCGCATGACAGAGCACTAATTGATCGCCGTGTAGCAGGCGGGCGCTGCGGGCGGTCCGTTTACGTGGAGATTCCAGTCGCAGCTCGAATTATGCAAATTAATAATCACATTTGTATACTTATGGCTAAAACATTTTAATTGGCCAACAGCGCTGACTCACACGCCTCCCTTTGCTCAGCCCGTCTCTTCCGCACTCTCCCTCTCGCTCTAGCTCTGGCTCATTCTCTTTCATTTGAATTTATGAATTGGCAAACGTTTTGGGCTTTCAATTAGCCGCCCCATTAGGCGGCTAATCAAATCAGCTGCCAGACGGTCACAAGATCAGAATGCGGCTGGCATTTGAAATACGGGCGATACGGAAAGCCAGCGTAGGCCATTCGCAAGTGCATGAAAATCTATTTTAAAACTGCCGAGAAAGTGTCTCGAATGGAAATCTATAATTATATATAAATATATTTAAATGAGCTATTATGGCCAGATGCAGGGGATTTTGTTTGCTTATCGCCTGCTCTTAGAGCACTGTAAAAATAGCTGCAATAAAGCGTAAACAAATTGCTTAATATACAACAAAAAATGGTCTAGCAGCTGAATCTTATTGAAAAATATTTAAAAATTAAGTCTCTTATTATATATTTTGGATGACGCTTGTAGACAATTAAAGAAAATGAAAATATTTATGAAAATAAATACTGTAGAGATTTTAAGCTAATCAACTAAATTATTTTTGAGACAAATTGCACGATAATAAAAAAAGATACAAAAAATAATAATATATTGAGCATGACTTTTTATATAATAATCCATTTTTAATAAAGTCAATACTTATACAAGAATGATAAAAAACTAAATTACAATTTATTTTCTTTCGTTGAATGATTAATGTTCAAATTTACTATAGGATATATGCTCTCTACTTAGGTACTACATTGCCTTAGTTTCGCCGGAAACCTGGATGTCAGACAATACAAATTGATGCCACTTCCGCTGACCAACAAAAACTAAGAAACTCAATTCAAACTCAGCGGAAATCATGAAATTTATATTTGACCGCTTCAAATTTAACTTTAGAGAAAGCTAGAGAGTGAATGAGAGAGAGGGATAGAGCGAGCAAATCCCTGCTGGTTGGTTCGTTTTTAATTCAGTCGTAGAGTCGCCAAAAAAAACAGAATAAGAAAAATATACAAAGGCCGCCCAGTCAGAACGCCCACTTGACCAACTTAGTGAAAATGCTTGAAATGCGGCGCCATCAAAAGGACCGCAAAATACGCACATGAGACAGACAAAGATGCTGCGTCCGCTGAGGCGCATCAATCAACACCCAAGTATCTGCAGCCATGGCTGCGTGTGTATCTGTCAGATACAAAGCGCGCCGTTGCGCGCCTGACAGAATTGGCACAAACGCGTCTATTTTGGCTGCGCATGCGAAAAGGTCAAAGTGCGGCGACAAAACTCAAATGTTCAGCTACAACAACAACAACAACAACACCATATGTAGCCGCTTGGCGCCAGGCGGCGAGAAATGCGACGCGCACTGCAGCGGGGAGTCCAGGCGATCAGAGAAAAAAAAAACTGTCACATTAATTATCGACAGGACATGCCAGGACCCGACTCACTTGCCACTCGACAAAGCACCCCAGAGTGAGCTAAAAAAAAAAAAAACGAGACAACGAAAAAACCGAAACTAAAACCAAATCGAATCGAATCTAGGAATAATAAGAACAAGGGTTGGCCCAAAGGACATGTTGACGGATGCTGTGTGTGTTTGTTTGCTCTGCCAGTTGCCTTTTGTTGCTGTGCACTTCAGTTAATTTTGTTATTTATAGCACTTAATGCTTGTTCCCTTCTCTGTGGGCCTTTTGTTTGTTTGTTTGCCTTTGTTATTGGCTATCATCGAAATTTGCCGCTTCACTTGCTTGATAAGGCCACATAATTTGTTATTGAAATAACAATTTTCAGCAACGATATTCATTAATATTTATTATGATTATTCCACTACTGTGCGACACATGGCGCAAAAAAACAAAATAATTAGGTCGCAACTCGCATTGATGGGCGTTGATGAAGAAGGGATAAAATCGAATAGAAAGTGAAAAATTAGAATTATAAATACCCGAAAGGAATTTTTGTTTAAATTTAAAAATCATTTACTTTGCTCTAGCTTATCGACTATTTATAATCTATGTAGATCTATTGAATTGTTTACTTACCGAGGCATAGGCCGCGCCACACGCATCCATGCACAGATACAAGCAGGTTGCCACACTTTGTATCTTAATGCGACCCACATCCACCGTGGAGCGCTGCAGAATGGCTGCAAGAGACGAAAAGAAAGCAGGTCATTAATTAATTATCAATCAATTTCCAGCGGCGAGCAGCTGACCAAAAAGTAATATATACAGCATATCTGAATGCATATACATATGCTTAAGAGCTCTGAGCACAAAAGCCGCTTGATTAGCCCAACCAGAACCAGTGTGTCAGGATGTCAGCCCAAAGGCCAGACCCAAGCTGACCAACTGCCAAAGCTGTTAATTAAATGTCCGACACTTTTAAATGCTGTCAAAAGAAATTGCAGCAGGCCAAACTGAAAGTCACCCAGCTCTGTGTACTGTGTATCAAAATGCTATTACGAATCCATAAATAATTTAAAGAAAAACAATAAAAACCGCACTTAATCAAACAAAGTGAAATACGCCCTCCGGACTCGAACCCGCGCACTCAATCTGAGCATAGAGCGCGATAGACGAAGCGTTTAGCGCGCAGCGCCACTGCTGTGCGAAATTTGTCAACTGTACAATGGGGCGTTGCGGGCTAAAGTGAGGTTATAAATCGCGTATTTCGAGGTTAATTGAAATTGCTGCCATGAATTTCAAGTTCAGGCGCTGTCTAAAGGTCAAACCACTTGTGTGGCCGCTGGGACCGCCCGCTCGACTCGGGCTGCCTGTCAATTTCCCAATCGCCTGGCCAAAGTGTGTCAGCACTTTGTGCCCCACACACAGAGACACACACCAACACACTCACACACACACACACCCATTCGTTCAATGAACCTTATGCACTTTATGCCATAATAAACAAGATTTTTTATAAATACTTGAACTGCAGCTTGTTATGAACCAATTGGAAAAGTCTTGGCAGCTGCCGCGGATATCATCAAAGCAGCCCAAAAGTAAAAAAAATTAAAAGAAAGAGGAGATAAAAGATTATTGAGGGAGTTAATGCCGGAACACAGTCCGTGGTTTCGGACTGCCAAAACGAAAGGGAAGAAAAACTATTGAGTGGCCTCTTGAGTGATGGAAAAATTGATTTTTGACGCCGAAAAAATTGAAGGAGAAAAGCGCAGTGTGTGTTTTCTTTAAAGAGTTGTTTACGTTACGGTAATGATCAACTATGGAGTACGGGCTGATTGGCCAGCAGATGGCGCTAGACCCAAACAACAAGCAGAGCATTTCTTTTACGGCAGCACTTTATGAGCTATGCCCAAAGGAAATGGAAAAGTCTCGGCATATACATATGTATGTATGTATGTACCCCCAACAAACAGTAATATGTATTTCTGGAAAAGTCAATGGAAAAGTCGGCAAGCCGCTGCTAAATCTTTACGATGCAAACTTTTGGCAATTTATGTGAGCTGTGACAAATGGAAATTGAAAGTACATGAAAATGTTCAAAGAAAATGTGATGGAAAGTAGGCGTAAACTTTTGCCGGCTATGGTAAATGCGTGCACAGAACTTTGTTATTTAATTTGCTAGAAACTGTGTCAAAGATAAGCAGACGCCAGGGCGGCGCAAAAAATAAGTTTTATTGGGAGAAAAAAAGAATTGCTTTCTGCGATTTACGAGTCTGCATATCCGTATCTGTAGCAGCTGGCCAAACTAAACAATGGGGAATGCATTTGCCTTTTCGGTTTATTTACAGCATTACGGAAATTATAAAGTTGCAGCCGGATAAAAGTAAAATTGTGGCTTTTGCTTGATTTATAATTTCCCACCCAAAAACTCAAACCAAAAAAAAAAAAGAAAAAAAAATATATGTATATCTTCTAAATTTTTTTTTTTTTTAAATCGAAGCCATGAAATATTGCCAACGTTGTTCCTTGAAATAAATAAAAATGAAAATGAGATGAAAAACTAAAATAAATGATATGCTAAGCGCTACACTTAATTTGTTACAGATCTGTAGAGCTGGGAGGGGGTAGGGGTCGTTGTTGCTCGTAGCAAGTGACAGCCTTTCACTTTGTGTGTGTCCAAATGGCGCTTTTGGTGTTGCATTTCACTTGTGGTGCCCCATTTAAAAACCGATTTGTTTAGCTCGAGTTAACATAAGTAATTTTTCTTGTTTTTATCTGTTTTTTATATTTTTGTGGATATATGTTTTTAACATATGAACACTTTTAGTTTGAATTGTGTGTGTGTGTGGGACGTACAACGAATCGCTCAAAATTATGAAAATTCCACGCATTTTGTTGCTTCTGCGAGTTTGTTCTTGTTTTGTCTTCTCGCTCTTGCGCTCTCGCTCTTTCTGTTGTTGAGCTGCCTGTGCTATATATAACCCCTAAAGCAATAACAACAACAACGATAGCTGCGTGAGAACAAGCATGTCCATACAATGTACGCAAGAACAAAGTTCTATGGGCTGCTTGTATTGATTGTTCGTTAGCACTGCTTGCGTGTGGCGCCGTGGCTTAGTTGGTTAAAGCGCCTGTCTAGTAAACAGGAGATCGTGAGTTCGAATCTCGCCGGGGCCTAGCATACTGATGTGTGCGTTAATTTTTTTTTTAAATTTATTATTAATACATATAAATTCTATTATCTATTTTAATTGTAAGTTAAGAAAGCATAAAATTATAAAGAATATATTTTGTATATCAAGATTTAAATTTTAAATTACTTTTTTAATAGAAATGTATAAAAATCAATTATTTTATAAACTAGAAAAATTTTTATGAACTTTACTAAGACTATTATTTTTTTTTTTTTAATAAAACACCCAATAATCTTAATGTTTATGGATCAAGTTTGATCCACCGATGTTAAGAAAAAAACCAATATAAACTGATAATTCTTTACACTTCACAGAGGTGTGAAATCAATGCATAATAACAAATACCCGAATGATCATTTATTGAACAATAAATGAGCTGGCAGCCCACAAATTGCTCGACAGTTCATTGAACCAACTGTGAAATGTATTGTGGGGCCGAGCAGGAACAATATGCAGAATCAAACAAATTTGAATCCGAATTGAATGAATATCCGAAATTCAAGGCACGCATCTGAGCTGCTTTAAATTGCCCACATATTAAGCACGTAGAAAAGTCAGTCGGAGGCACGCACTTCCAATAATTAAAATGTCAAAATATGACTGTCAAAAGTCGAAGTTCTCGAAGGTGTACGCGATTGAGTTATGCGACAAACTTCACCAAAAAATTTTCCCCTTCGTGTTTAATCACCGTTGCAGGCGCACAATTTATGCTAATGAGGCCTTAATTTCGAGACTTTGTCGCCGACTCGACAGTCGATAATGATTAAATTTATGATCGGCTCTTCAATAAAGGTTAACAATGAAAAACAAAAAAAATTCAAAGACTTTTTATTTTGCTGATGAACAAAACATTAAATTTAAAAATGCATGAATATATTTGAGAATGTAATTTCCATTATATGTTTAATTATGCTCACAACGAATATAATGTGTGACGTATAATACAATTTATGCCGCGCTTTTTGTGGATATTTAACATAATTTGACAGCAGCCCTATAGAGGCCCATATAATGGGCTTTTACTACTGTGCGCCGTTTTTATGATCGACTTATGTTTTCTGCCTCTTTATATATTTAAATGGTTATGTATATACGTATATTATTTATGTATTGTGCCAGCGTATTTTGACAATTTAATAGCATTCACAGCGACAGCGCATATCCATCAAAATACAGTTGTATCTCACAGATAACTGCAGCTATTAAACACTAATTAATTGCGGTTTATAGAGTTGTCTCTTTAAAAACAATAAATCTTCCGACTTCCAACGAGCAGAGAAAGAATCCGCAACTGCGGGCGCTTAGATAAGAGTCTTATATTTGGGTGTCGTAAAAGATTTAATGGGAAGAGAAGAGACACTTCTATAAAAGTGAAAACGGATGGTAAATCCCACAGCAGGCTCACCCCTATAAGAAGCTCAAGATATATTGAAATACATATCATATCAATTTATTTATATATTCAATTCGCACACAGTTTATACAGTTGACTACCTTTTTTCCTACTTTGTTTAACCCCCTGATGCCTATGGAGCTATTGTTCGGCTCGGCTTTGCCAATAACCGAATTGCATTAACATGTCTTTTGGGGGTTGTCAACGGATATCCGATGCCAATATCCGATAGGACAAATGCGCATAAGTATAAATTATTAAAACCCATTGACAGCTGATGCTTAGGGGTTGCTACAAATTGGCAAAGTTCTTGGCAATAGAGCCACGCCCACAAATGACAGTAAGATAATCGCATATGAAATTGCATATTGAAGAAATTTTTGATTAGTCCCCGATCTATTGTCATGATAAAAGCGCAGACATTGATGGGATTTGTCAGGGCCCCAGCTGTGCGGAGCTAGAACTAAGCATCTAAACATAACTATCCATAAGTCTTAGTGGCTTTCACTGGCAGCGGCCATGCCACATAGGAAGCTACCGTTTAAGAGCATGACCAAATCTTGAATGATATCTCCCGAGTCCCAATTCATTAATGAAAAATGAACGTAGTTATTGAGCGTGCCTTGATTTGATTAAATCAGACTAATAATGTGTAAAGTATGGGGCCCACCAGGCGAGTCCCCTAAGCTGCTTTGCCGTAAAAGTCTAACCAAGTTTTACCAGTGAAAGTTCGGCTGATTTGAATAGAAAATATGCCAGCAAATGTATAGCATGTTGTTCTTACAAATTAAAGCAAGCTGAACAGCAAAAAAATATATATGAAAATTTGAAAAACCAAAAACTTCAAACAATTTGTAAAAAAAAAGTTGTATAAGGAAAAAACATGTTAAAACCATGTCAAAAATTTTTAAAGAAGTTGTTAAAAGCTTGAGAGAGGGAAAAATTTGTTTTTGAATGCATTTCGTAAAGGTGCCACGCCTCCGTTTGACGCTGCCGCCCCGCCGGACTCAATGACAGGCCAATTTGAAGGCGCCCGCTGCGCGCGACTCTGCCAGCGTCGCAGTCGGCATCACAGTCAGAGTCGATGTCGTTGTCAACTTTGCGGTCAGCGTCTAGTTTTTGTCTTTCTTTCTTATATATATATTTTTTTTGGTTTTGGTTTTCCGCATTTCCTTGTATCTGCCCAACCAGTTGGAGTGGAAATGAAATATGTAGATGAGTCTTTAATTAATTTGAGACACGACACGACAAGTGGCGTCGTCTGTGGCTGCGTCTGTGGCAGCAAATGCAACGGCAACGGCATCGCCAACAGCATCTGCATCTGCAACTGCAACGGCGACTGCCTCCTGCCGCTTTTTGGGCCCGGCCAGCTTTTTAGGCCAAGAATCAGGCGACAGGTTTAGGTCCCAGCTCTACGCACAACTATTCAGTGACGCGAGGGCAGGTGTTGACTCACCTGGCTGACTGGCCATTAGAGGCTGTGATCGGTTTTAAATGCATCCATTGATCATATCGTTATATCTGCAATTGTCAGCCGCTCAGTGTGTCAGCTATTAAATTCATGTTCAATTCAATTAAACTATCGTCCAATCAATTTACATAAGTTGTTAGCGATCCAGCGGCGAGCAAAAGCTGCATACAAAGTGGTTCAGCCTGAAGTTTCATTTTAGATAATATATTCCATAAATATACGTGAAAGATGCTAAGATAAGTTAAAGATAATCTTTTATATGCTGCAGTCATACAAGAAATATATATTGATGTCACAAGAAATATTATATAGTGATTTGGACATTTCGTTTTTAGAGTAGATTTTACAAATTCCTCAGCAGCTGATTTAATTTCTTTCTTCTTCTTTATTGGTCATCAAGAATCTTTTGTTTCTCAACAAAGCCACAATAACTTTGATTTATGATGAGGAATAGAATTATAGTTATCAAAGAAAGTTTTCTTCATATCATATTACTCCATTCAATGAATGATCTCTTTACTTTAATTACTGATCTTATTTCATCTAGGAATTCGCTGTAACTAATACAAAATAATATTTAATTTTATCTGTATCCTCTAAGAGCTCGTTAATCAACACCAACCCATTGATCTTCTTGCAGCATCCCATCTTATTATTGAGCATAGTCTATGATCGATAAGAGATAAATTATTTCTAATCTCTTGCAGACTTACTCCAGCGCATGCTAATCTTTGCGGTCCATAATTCTTTGTCAAGAACCACTGTGATCTGATCTATGCCGTCAGTCAACTCGGCGGAACCACAAACACATTGCACCAGCCACAACGGGCCATTGATCATTCGCTTAACCCATATATCTATTATAGACAAAACATCGATCCGCTGACACCAGAAGTGTGCGACCGAAGACTTCCGCCCGATGACAGTCGGTGCGGACAGTCAGCTGCCCGCATACAAGACTTCTATCTGTGTGCCAGACAATTTTAAAAGCTGAGCGTCTGCAAATGCTAAAAATGTTTTATGGATTCTATGTAGCAACTATTTTTGTGTGTATTTCTTTTTTTTCCGACTTTTTTTGCTTTTCTTTTCTTTTTGTTGTGTGGCATAAAAAAATGCAGTCTAACCAGACATTGAAGTAAGACGCTGACAGGCGGGCGATCGGACGGCTGCACTGGGTCGGGGTAGGCTTTTGGCGAACGGGTCTACCAAATGGCAATTGACAGTTTGGGCTTTGACAGCGATGCGTGCAAAACATGCGGCTTATAACAGTTCATTTTGGCCGCATGTATGCATGTCTGCATGTCTGCATGTCGGGCATGTAATTAAAAGATTTATATATATGTATATATGTATGTAAATTGTATGCGAAAAATATAGATACATTTATCTATTTGCCGCATAAATCAAACATGTGACAAATTGTCTAATTGATTTCTGACAATTTGCAGTTGGTAATTAAATCCACACTTTATTGGCCGAGTCTCGAGCCAAGCTTGTTGCATTTAATGCAACAGCAAATAACAACTCTTATCTCACGCTTTGTTGACTGCTTTGCTGCCAACTTTGTTGTTAATTTAATGAGAGCCTTAATGTGTCACATAATGATAAGGAGGATAGGGCGCAGTGTAGTGCCCTCTAGCACTTAAGATAGATCAGCTTAATGCTATATGCAAATATTTGCCACATACACAGGCACACATCACGATTGTAGTGCAGCGGGTGCTGCTGCTACTTTTGGTTCTATAACAGTGCCCAGCGCTGTGCGTGGCAACTGAAACTCTGAACAGAGCTGACCCTGAAAAGTTCGCTAAATTGAAGCTTATCGCGTGGGCCGTAGCATAAATTCTATCAAAATTATCTGCTTTATTTGATTTTCATATTAAGTGACTTGTTATTGTCGGCATGCTCCAAGTGGAAGCTTCAATTGAATTAGGGTTTTCTAGAAATAGATAGCTGTGGTGCGTCAACAAAGTAGAATATTCCATAAAACAATTTTCTAAATACATTGTATACACCTAAGTAGAATTGCAATTTTGATGAAATGGTTGGCAAATATTCGCAATGAATTCTAAGTAATTCTTGAATCTTCTATATTACTTTATATTCGTTTGTAATATCACATTCGAGGCAAAAGTTTCTCCCACAGCTAAGAGCTTGTTGCTCGACTTTCCACATAATCGACGAGCCGTACAGAGCACCCATTAATGTAATGGCTCCCCAAACAGTAGTCTGATTGGACATGTGGGGAAAGTGGGGAAATGGGCGCTCTGCAAACATATTGTAAATTCGAGCTGCAGTCAAAGTTCAAAGCGTTTCCATTTGTATTACGGACGACGTCATTTACGTCAGTTTGACATGATTTAGCCATGTCAAGGGATACGATTTGGTTCGCTACGGATTGGTAATACGAAATCGAATTGGCATTGGAGCTGCCTGCTGACACACATATTACACGCCCCAGGGCACAGAGATACATATAGCCAAATATATATACTTGTGAATGGTAGACATCTAAATACTTGGAATCTGGAGCGCAACGAATTGTTGTTGTTGCTGTGGCTGTGTTATTGTGCGTGCAGCTAAATTGTCGCCTTGTCAACGTCAAGGGGCAAATATATTTTTAGCTGTCAGCCCGCTAGACATTTGACATGTACTGCAACACCCTCGCACCCTCGCCTCGTCGCGCTCTCTTTCAAAGAAGCAAATATTTCAATTAGTTAGAGTTGAATTGTTGTGGCTAAAGTTGTTAATGACAGCTAATGCTTCCTTAAATGTTGTAGCAGAGATAGATGTAAGCCTAGATGTAGCTACGTAGATGTAGATAATGGTAGAGGCATAACTATATCAGATACAGATACAGATACAGATACAGATACAGATACAGATACAGATACAGA
>NW_022045910.1:208053-250294 GCF_001654015.2 Drosophila navojoa
CAGATACAGATACAGATACAGATACAGATACAGATACAGATACAGATACAGATACAGATACGGATGCATCCACCAATTCATGCGCTCTATTTGCCAGCACGCATAATGTGCCCGGGTGCATCGGGTGTTAGTTAAGCCAACAATGTGCCTCACAGATACATTTCATAGCCGCAGCTGTGTTTGTGCGCGCGTAAATAGCGCAGAGCGCGCTTAGTGGCATTTGCAATTAATTCACAGCAAACAGCAAATGTTGCAAATAAATTAGCAGGCCAAATGCAACAACAACAGCAACAACAACAACAGCAGCAGCAGAAATTCGTGTGTAATTGTAACGTACCACAAAATAAAACACAGGCTGTAAAAAGTATCTGTAAAACGAGCTGTGCGCTGCAGTGGAAGCCGGGCAGCAAAATAAAAATGAAAAGTGCGACGGTGTCGCTTATCGAGTGGCCGGCAACGACAACAACAACAAACAGTGCAACGTCAGCAATTTCGGTTGTTGTTGTTGTTGGTGTTGGTGTTGCTATTGCGCGCACACGTCATAATTATCGGCGCAAATGAACGACGAGCCGAACACATACACACACTAATACAGACAGGCAAGCTACCTATTGCAGATACATTTACAGATACAACTACAGCCACAGCTACAGCTACAGCTACAGATACAGATACATTTGTACACGGCCAGCACAATGCAAAATATATTGGCTTAGGTCAGTGGCTCATTGAACGCAAATGCAAATTGTTGTTGTTGTTGGTATTTCGCACTTCACACCATCGCAAGGCACGAGGCGAGCAACGAACAAATGTTTATATATACATACATATGTGTGTGTGTGTGTGTATCTGCAAGATACAAACTGCAAGTAGCGGACTTAATGTGATAAACAAACTAAACGCCCGCCTTGGCGGCCAGTTAAAATTTTAAAACAAATATGAAAAGAGCAAATACTTTTTAAAGTGTTACCTCATCTGGCAAAGCAACAGATACAGATACATCGATAGTTGGGAGCTGCAGATACATTTGGTGTGCGATATGAAGTCAACTGTGCAAATAAATCAATTGCTGACTTTACAGATCCAACTGTTTACATATGGATACATTTGCAGACTCAATTATAAAATTGTAAATACGAGCACCGATAGATATAGATACAGTTTCAAATGCAAATAAAACCATAGAGAAAGACAAAGATACTTTTCAGCTTCAGATGGTGTATGTATATTATATATTCACTCATCATAAATGACTTGTGAGCTGCGCTCTCCTCTCGCCTGGACTTGGCGAAGCAGGTTCTCTTAGCACTCCATATAGGGTTACCAGATCCCCTATAAGAAAACTATCGAATTTCCAGTGCCCCAGCCCCGAAACCAGACCTGAGTGAGTTGGGTGCGTAGATAAAAGAGCGAATTCTATTATTATGATTCTTGTTTATTAGCTGACCGCTGTCAGTCTTTATAAAAGTCAGAGCTCATAAATATTAACAGAAATTCCATGAAATCTATAACATACTCCTGGTAATTGGCCATTAATTAAAATTAAAATATCCAAAATGCCATTTAAAGTTATTTATAAACAATATTAACGAAACTGTTGCCCAATTGCCAGGCCTTATAAAAGATGCCATAAAAAATAAAAAGTCCATAATGGAGACATACGAAATCTGTCATTAAAAGCACGCAACAGCCAATAAACAGAGATACTATAAATAAAACATAGATATAGATACAAATATAAATATACAAATACCAAATGCATGTATATGCTATCGGGGCGATATCGATAAGGCAGGGAATCGAGAGTGAAAGTCTCTGCTCCACTTCCCCAAATGCACATAAAAATTAACAAAAAATCAACAAATACGTAAAATTGAGATAAGCGCATGCCTAACAGCTAGTATCTCTACTGCAACTATCTGTGTATCCATGTATCTATGTATCTTTGGCGGCTTTATTGTCACCGACACGCATCATAAATGGGGAAAATTGTTGCTTTCATCGCGGCCATCTGTAAAGTTTTTAAATTCGAAAATTTCCACGTTACATGACCGCATACTACCAAAAAAAACGAAAATATATTATTGGGCTGAGAAAATCTTTATGATGTGTTAAGCCATTATGGAAATGTTGATTCTATATCGCTTTCCCATTATTCTATTTGTTTCCATTTTGGTTTACGCCTCGCTCTTAATTATTATTTAAATGTTTGCCTTAATTGACCTCATAATGCGGCATGAAATTGTATTGCTATACACTTGAGTCCATACACTGAATGTTTTGCACGCTTGATTGAATAAGCGCTTGACTAAGCGAATGCGCCAACAACAGCTGAGGGTGTTCCAGCTGAAAAATTGTGGGAACAGCGCGTCTGGCCTGGGGCTGAATCAAAGATGCAGTAGCAGCCTGGAAGCTGCCAGCTCAGAGACATCTGAGAGAACCAAAATATAATTAATAATAATAGACAATTTGAGAAAAAGGAGAATTTATGAACTGTGAGATTCCAAAGGTGTGTTCAGGTAGGGCTAATAAAAAAACAAATAAGATTTCCTAAAGTTGACAGAAAGTGAAATTACCCATTTAAAATTTGATAAAAGTGAATCTAATTTAATTTTCAACTAACTTTCTGCTTTATATACTTAGTTGTATCCCCATAGTTGTATCTTTAACTCAGCAGCAACTTGATGGCCTTAATCAAATCATTCATTCAACAAAATATTCATAAATCATAATTAATACATCATTTGCAAACACTCCTTTAACGATGCATTGTTGATCCGGCAGCCTCATTGCTTGTTAAGCGCTTGTCAAATGCATTTGTCGGCTAATGTCGCGACCACCTTGTAGCATTTGTAGACATTCGCAGCACAGACACGCGACGACAACAACAACAATTCGCCTACTGTGCAATCAGCCGCAATAAAAAGTCGAGCATTTGGAAAACGTTTAACAATAGACGCGATCTGGCGCATTGCCAAAGCCAAAGCCAAAGCCAAAGCCCCAAAGGCCCCACAGAGTCCAGTGGAACATGGAGCGTTTGTCATGCATCGTGGGCAACACTTGCCACCAGGCTGTAGTTGTTGTTGTTGTTGCTGCTGCCATTGCAGTTGGCAGTTGGCAGTTGTTGTTGTTATGGCTATAACAGCGCATATATTTTGCTTGTTGGCCACGTTATGTTCACACTTGGCGCGCGTGTTGAGATCGTTTATCGATTGACAGGCAATTGTGATTTATGCAAATTACAGCTCGACACCTTAGCAAAAATGCAACAAAGAAGAAGAAGAGGAAAAACAAAAACTACAGCATGAATGAAAATTTGTGCGCTTTCTTCTAAATTTTTGTTTTGTTTTATTCGATTTGCCATGTTTGGTTTTGGGCTTTGTTTATTGACTTGTTGCAAGAAAATAAAGTCAAGACAGTTGGGCAGTGTGGCATGCCACACACGCACACGCACACACACACACGCACACACACACGCATACCAACAATTTGATTGTTTTCATTTCTATTAATATTTTCTTTGGAAAAATTATTCTTGCACCCCATAAAAATGTTCGCTGTTGTGTAGCATCAACAACTGAGTAGCACGGACAGGCATTAATCACATGCCAAAAACCGCATTGCTCAGCTAGCCATCTGAAGTAGTTCTGCTCGCATCTATTTCGTTTCGATTTCTAAGCAACTTTTCCTTTTTGCGCCTCTATTGTTATTTATAGCGGCCAGCGGGCAGACGCCCGAGCGCAAAACAGAAATCAAACACACTGAAACATGCGTCAATAACCCCATTCTCCATAGACGACTAAGCGCAAATCGCTTTGCAATCATTTATGATATTCACTTCGCATTGAATGTGGTGTGAGTGCTACGCTCAGAGCGGTTTGTACATTGATTTGATAGTGAGTGGAGTGTAACTCAAGACGACTTGCAGCTTATCTACCCGACTATCGAGACACTTTTCGACTTGCTTTAACTTTGCTCTAATCTCTGTCATTGATATGTGCCTCAATGCTTATGCGTGCGAAGATCGTATGATAGCCACGCCCCATTGAGTCATACCTAAGTGCAAACCTTCTGGACGCAGGTATTCCTATTCTGCAAACTATGAAGGTGTTTCAATGCACAAATAGGTATAATAGGGTATGCGAATTACGCTCAACTAAGATGTGAAGTGAATGTGGGCTTGATTGACTATTTTATATAATTTTTTTTTAGTCATTCTATTATAAAAGTTTTAATAATAATAATAATAATAATAATCGAATAAAGAATTCTTTACATAAATAAAAATTAAATAATAATAATAATGTAATAATAGTAATAATGGCCATTAGGATAATATATAAAAATATAATATTCATGAAATATTAAATGCATATAAAAGTATATATAATATAGTAATATTATACATAAGGCTGAAGAGCTATATACTATATACTGACATTTATAATAATAATATAAACAATGAAAATAATAACGCAAATTATAATAATTCTCTAGAACATACATATATACATATATAACATATATAACCTAGTGTTGGCTATAAGCTCATTAGACGCATACAGAAATGGCAAGGCAAATGAAAGAAAACTAATGCTTAGAGGTGTAAATAAAATGAAGTCAGATTCCCACAGCTCTTGTGACAACAATCATTAGATAGTCTCGACGCAATCGTGTGCGCAGCAACTGCACGACTGCGCCGCACCCAAATGAAGGAAAAGCGCTGAAGAAGTTCGGGGCGGGCCACTTGGGACAGCATAATTGATTTGTCTAATGCGGCAGGCAGACCGCGCAGCTCCGCATGGGCTTTGGCAATTGCGGCTAGGCGGCCGGAGTGCTGTTTGTTTTGTACGTACGTTGATGCAGTTGCACGATAAAAAGATACAAAGATACATTTCTGCTCGTTTAATTGCGGGCTACACGCTGCGCTGCTACACAGCTCGCTCCGTTCCCCACCCGCTCCGTTCCCGCCAGCCCATCAAGCAAGCTGATTAGCTGTTGAGTTATTAGCAAACACAGACATGACTGTGCATATATCTGCATATGCAGATACATCTGTATCTCAGTGTGCGAGAGAGAGATCCGTGTGAGTTCTGGCGAGATCTGAGCTGATAGATACTGATAACTTGCTGGCAATCAGTCATTTGTTCAGTTATTCATTCACATTGGCCAATGTTTGGCAATCAGCAGCTGGCAGCGTTGCGCAAACAAAGGTGCCACACGGAGCGTGGAAAGCCGCCCCAGGATTGACAGCCAGACAGACGAGGCGACAGTTAGCCAGCCAGCCAGCCAGCCAACCCACTTGACAAAGCTAAACAAAGCTCAAAGGTTTCATTGCTTAATGTCAGGGGCTCCACAAGCGACTTAAACTGATTTATAATTGCGATACGATACATTCTTTTAGCTCCATCCCTCTCTCTCTTTCTCTTTCTCTCTGTGCAAATAAATAAGCGCCTTAGTTCAGGCGTTGACAACGCCTGGCCCGGCCAGGCCATGGCCAATCCTCAGCCGGGCAAATATGTGGGCAAGCGGCGCTCGAGGAGCAGGCGACAAGTGTGTAAATTGAAACCCATTTGACTTGCGGTCTCGTCTCGGTCTGCTCTCCGGTCCGGTCCATCGTGCCTGGGTGTTAAAAACAAGCCAAGCACTAGCATCATCGCTGCTGAAGACCACCGACTGTGTCGCTTGCCATTTAACAGCTACTAAAAACCCAACGATGGCCGATCTCTTTTATAAGAAATTGAACTTTAAGCACTTTTCTCAGGCGGCTCATCATTAACACACCGAAGTGGATTTGCTCTTGAGCTGATTTAGTTGCGTATTGCTGATTGACATTCATGTAGACATATAGTAAGCGAATTCCGGATATTTCCCCAGACAAACTTATACGAGCCAGCGTATATGGTTATATTATATTCCATGTACATATAACGACGATTCTTAGACCGTCGGTATAACGAGGTTCCATTGTATTTTGTATGAATCAAAATTCTATACTTGTAATCAAATTTGTTCAGTTCATATATTAAAGGATAAATTTTTTCGTTTGTCCACATCTCTTTTCTATTTTATTTTAATTACATTACCTTTTCAACAATATTTTCATAATATTTAAACTTCATTAAGGTTAATTTCTCAGATTTGTTTGCCTTGCATTCGCCCAAGTCTAACGAGCTCTCTAGCTTTTATTGCCATTCAATTGCGAAATAGTTGGCTTGGCCAACTGTTTGACAAGTTTATAGTATCCTCTGGCGGTGGTGAGGGTATGCAAAAACGAATTGAATAAAACTAAAGAGCGCCATCAAAACAGGCAACAAAATATGCGTAATTATCGGCTAGCCATTGGCAGCCGTGCAGTTCCGCTTCGTTTCGCTGCGCTGCTCTGATCTGAGCCACAAGCACAAGACAAGGCAACGGCTACCATTTGCAGTCGCGGAGTCTGGGCCTTTGTGTCTGAGCCGTCTGTCAGTGTCTGTCTGTTTGGCTGTCTGTCTGTCTGTCCGTTTGGCATCCTGGCGCTAAAACGAACGAAACCTGCGAGCGGCAACAATGCGATAAATAACCCGGCAGCTAATTTAAATGGCGTGGCCAATGCGCGGCCCATAAAAACCCAATCGAAACTAGATCTGATTAACTTTGATTTATCGTAGGCGGCGGCGGCGGCGGCGGTGGTGGCAGGCAGCGGCAGTCGCTAAATTTAGCCCAGCTGCAGTGGTATCTGTGAGCTAGGGCCGCAGCATCTGCAGCAGCCACAGTCAGAGCCACAGTCAGAGTCGCAGTCGCAACTTCAGCTTCATTAGGCTGCGGTTAAAAGGGCAGCGCAGCATCCTTTTTGCGAATTGAATTGTAGTTCTGCGTCTGGGCGTGAGTTTGAGTAATGTGTGGGCGTTGGCTGGCTGGCGTTGGGTCACATATTTGCACTTTGACTGCCAGGCCCGGCTGCCACCCTCGCAACGTCATCGCCAAGTTGAATGGCCTTAACGGCCTTGTTAGCGCTAACTTCCTTATGCAAAGCAGGCCAAAATAGACTAGAGTAAGGCAAACTTTTGCTGCAATTTGCATGCAAATCGTTGACATTATTTGGAGCCACTCTTCAGGCTCTTTCACTGTTATGAGCCACTCACGACACCGTCACGTCCTACGCTGCCAAAAAAACGAGAGAGAGAGAAAAAGATGGATACAAAGAAAGGGCCTTTTCTCATTTGCAAAGCATTTCATTAGCATAGCAAAAAGGCGGAGCTGCATAAAGGCCATGTAGATTAGGCTGTAGTTGAGATATCGCAAATGTGGCTCAGCTTCAGCTCAATTTGAGCCCGCAAAGTTCAATGCCATCTGTCTCAAGGCGCAACGAGCGACAGCCATCAAAATTCGCATGTCGCGCACAAATCGCATGCAAACCGCGCATAATTCGCTCGTTCAACAAGTGGGGTGTGTTGTGCTGCTGCTCCCGCCCTCCTCTCAACGCTCTCAATCAATTTGTCAGTGAATTATTTTAAAGAACGCAATTAAGCCAGAAAACAAGTCATTTATTAATATGGCATAAATTAATTTTGCAGTTTTGTGCAAAAGTTTTTGCATTCGCTAAAAGTATCTGTCAGATACGCCCGAGCAGCACGAACTCTCTGGCAAATCGCGGCGCCAGCGACATTGATCTTGGCACATGTTCGCTTTAATTAGGCTGACAACTGGGCCCAACTGGTAGCATTCATTGTCCATTAAAAATGACTTAACAAAACTGCAATGCAAATAAAATGAGATAAAAATAAAATAAGAAATGAAATAAATAAACAGAAAACCGTTCGATGAGCTGTTGGCATTCCTGGGATATTCGCTTTATTTGTCGCCGTTTTCCGTTTCATTTGCGTGCATTTACAACTTGTTTCCCAACACTTTTTAATCAGTCTGACAACACACTGTTAAGGTCACCGCGGCTCACATTAATTACTGAAATCCGCAACACGTACGGGCCATTAAAGAGCGCCTTATGGGCGAGGCTCCCGTTTCGCAATGCTAATGAAAGCCACAAAATGCGACGACACCAAAACGCACAGCCAATTAGCTGATTGTGTGATACGTGTTTTGGCAAGGATTTGCATGGACAGAGCAGCCGGAGGAGCAGCTCGGGGAGGAGCAGTTGTAGGAGTACCCAACTCAACTCTATGGCCAGTTGCATTACTTCAAATTGTGTGATCGAAGTCGGTCAGTGGAGCAAGTGCGTACTTGGCAAATAAAGTACTTAAGTGTAGACTAAATCTATAGACATTAGTATTCAAATGATAAGCCTGAAGTGCAGGGAGCTCGAGTCTCTAAACGTTTCCAACGAATATTTTATACACTTGCTAAGAAACTGAACTCAGTAGCTGTTGGATTAATTTATAGTTTGACTTTGTTTATTACCTTGCAGTTGGCATGGATTGCAGCTTAGCTTTCTCTGCAGTTAGTTGGTGAGGAAAAGCAAATTTTCTCTCTTGTTAGAAATACTTTACATTTAATTTCAATCCTTGGCTCCGTTTACCTATCTCGAAGCTGGAACTCTTTCAGCACTCTAGTTGATCATCATTAGTAGTTCAATATTTCAGTTCACATTCAACAACCGAGCTTAAATAGATCGGCCATTTTAGCTCTGCAAATCGAGCCGCTTGGCAACTCTTTGAAGCCCACCCATAGCTCAGTTAATTTCTAATGCAATAAAAAATCGTTTTTCACACGCTTTCTTTGAAAAAAAAGAAGAACTTATACTGTTAAACCCTTGCCTCATAAATCGCGGCAACTGCCGCAACGAAAAATGTGCAACAAAATATCGAAAACAAATATCAATCATTTTCTATGTGTCTAGCTAACAAGCTGCACGCACATTAAGTGCTGTGCGTGTGTGTGTGTGTGTGTGTGTGTGGGATCGAGACTGAGATTTGGTATTGAGATGATCGCTTATCAATGCAGCACACACAAAGGCCGACAAATTAAAAGCCATAAACTTAATGAGCGATCATAAAAATGCACTTGAGTGAGACAGCAGCAGGAGGAGGAGGAGCAGCAGGAGCAGCTACATCCACAACTGCGTTGACAACGACAACGACATCGACTAGGGACTACTGCAGTCAGTTCGGATCATAAAGTACATTCATATTAAGTACAACTTATAGATACTTTTGTATCTGCGCTGATAATTAAGTGGATTACCATAGCCAACTGCATAGGTTGCGAGTGCCGCATTTATTATGCCGTCTTCCGGTTCGCTCTTTTGTTTATACCGAAACTGAGTCAATGTGCGTGTGTGTGTGCGCATTCTTGAATATTTTTTATATATATTTATAGGTCTATGTGTTTTATAGGAAATGGAGCTGAAATTATTCGCCAGACCAACAAAGTGTGTTGCTTCAGCGGAAGCAAGAGATTTTTGAATATTAGAGTAGTAGGAATTACAAAATCATAATAAAGAAAATAATAATAAAATCTAAATATAATAAAATCTAATTATGAAAAGGTAAATTGCTTGCCCAAGAAGAAAACTTCATAAGGTAAACAAACGTCAATTTATAATCAGCTTTGAAACGCATTTTGTAATTCAGAATACATTTTTTTAATAAATTTAAAAATATATTTAAATATATGCCAATCTACTCTATCAAAATAAGCTATTTTCAGAAAATATATAAAAAAATAAAAAAGAATTTTATACAATTTCATTTTTAACCTCTCGAGTGTAGAACAAACATTTATGTGCACACAATATAATTTATTGAATATGATACATATATATATGTTAAAATACTGTACAATACAAGCTCTCGTAGGAATTGTTTGCTTGGCAGACTACATCACAATTCAATAAACTTAATCCCAATCCGATTATATTTTTAACTACTTGTCAAGCCAGTTTATAATTTTAATAGTTTAATCTGCAGCTGGTTGTTCTGCTTAATGTAAATACATATAATTATTTAGCTTTTTTAATAGTTATACATTATATTATTATATAGTTAATACTCTTAATGGACAATACAAAATTTAATTTTTTCCATGACTTCATTGTCAACACGCGAGATAGTCTAATCTAAAGTGCAGAACCTTTAAACCGGAAATGGTTAGCTGCTTAGCTAGTTCTAGCTGCTTCTGATCATTTGCAGAGCCTTACAGAAAAATCTTAGACTGCCCATTGAAGCTGAAGAGCTGCCTAAAGGCAAATAATTACATAATATCGCCGGAAGCTGAAGTCAGCTGACGATTTCCAATTTGCAATTGGGCACATCAGGAGCTTCTGGCAAAGCTCGCGATTAAAACGAATTCTTATCAAAAATTCGCGGGCCAATAACCGATAAGAGTTGACACATTTAACTGGGCGACATATATATATATATATATATATACATATATTTAATATAGTTTTTTATGGCCATTGTATGAGCGAGTGCTGCGCAGTTCTCGATTCCAAAAGCAGCTAATGGGGGCCGGGCTGGCGAAAAAAATACTATTAATCAATATAATTGATGACAATTGGCGGGCTAGTTTTGGACTGGTAACAAAACGCTTATCGCCGTGCGCGAATCTAACACTATTAGTCAATGGATCTTTCCGTTCCTTGAAGTCTGCCAGCTGCGCCTGCCCCCATCGTATCATCAATTTATCCGCAAGTGCGATCTATCTTAAGAGCGGTGCTGCATTCCAGCTCAATTGAATGTGCTAACAGAGAGAGACGGAGAGAGAGTGGGAGAGTGTGTGTGTGTGTCTTTTGCCTAGTTGGAGGGCAGCTGATTTATGAATTTGACCGGAGAAGTCAACGCGCCTTGCTTGTCAGTTAATGACCCTGTGTACGGGCCATAGCACAGACATTTTTGTGCATAATGATCGAACTGGCAGAGCAATTGTCCATCACTTGGCGCTGATTTGTCGCTTGATTGCAAATCAAACACTAAGTTAGTAAGGCAGAAGGGCAACAACTCACAACTCCAACTGCAGGCCACTGCAGCCCGCTGATTGAGGGAACACTCCTAACACACAAATGCACATGGCTGCTGCACTCTCTGCTGATTGCTTCGCCGATTGGCAAACTGACCCACAGTCGGTGACAAGCGACAAGATCAATAAATGTTGCTCTTCAATTACCACAGATGAATTGAGCAGCCGCAGGAGTAGACGAGGTCACTTTATATGCAACAGAAGTGTCTCGATGAAATGTAAGTAAGATTTATAGACATTCCAGAAAACTAAGGAAAACTTATCGAAAAAAATGTATAAGATTCTTATAAAACTGATTAATGAATGATTATACAAATAAATACGTCATGTAGCAGTCAATTTAATATAATAATTGATACAAATTAATATTTTTTTGCAAGCAAAAAAATCAATTTTAATAAAAAAATTGGTTTATTAGTGAAAAGTTTTCAATTGATTAAAAACTTTACAAAATAGACTTCAAAATCAGGGTATAAACATAAATAATTACTTTAATAATGTTAAATTATCACATTCTTTAATAATGTTAATAACAGAAATGGATTTACGTTTCAAAGAAAACGCGCGCGATTTTAAACGCGTCAAATATGTGCGTGTTTTACGTTTGCTCGATATATAAGTTTGAGAATTGTTTTACTACTTGTGCCAATTTGTGTAGAGCATAACTACACGCACACTCACGCACACACACACATACACATGCAAAAGTGACTAACTTTAGATGCAAGAGATTTCTAGGCGCTGCTTTCTCGCGCGTTTCGGCGTGTTTATTCAATTAGCATAGCTTTCGTTGTTGTTGGTATATGTTTTGTATTTTTTTGTATTTTTTTTTTTAATTTTTTAGTTTATGTTTGCCGGCAGTGCTGCCTTTGAACCAAACAACAACAACAAGAACAACGACAACAATTACGAAAAGAGCAAGAGCAATAGCAAAAGCAAAGAGAAGCAGAACATCGATGGCTGCAGATATAGACGCAGCCGACATAATTGTGGGCCATTTATCATGGGGCAGTTGGCAAGGCGGAGACAAGCCAACTGACAACTCAATGAGCAAAGCGGCGGCTCCGATGCGCTACGCAATCAGCTCGAATTAACACACCTACGGCACGTAGTTGCCCAGAACGAGTAGTCCAGACACCTGCCGCTGGGCCAAGTTCAGCTTATTGCCCTGTTTTATAGAGTTTTTCTTGTCCTTAACTTCTTTTATTTTTGATTTTTGTTGTTGTTGTGCCATTTAAATGCAGACAAAGTAATTTTTTGCTCAGCGCGCGCGCTGATTAAAATGGATTTTATAAATTATGCAGTCGAGCCTGGCGGCGTCGGTCGCGTCGGCAGTAACAGCGCGATTAAAATCGCCAAGCTGCAGTCGCGTTGGCGGCGGCGCTAACAAAGCTGCAGTAACTGCAGAATCTAGCTGCTGCTGCTGCTGTTGCTGCAGTTGTTGTCCGAACTCTACGTGCTCACTTTGGCTAATAGAAAGATTTATCACTTGGCCTGGCTCGCGTTTCAATTTTCATTTCATTTGCACGCCGCGTCAATTTGGCTCGAAGCTCGCATTATTTATGCCCCAAATCGCAATTCCCGATTTCATCCCATTTAATTTATCGCATTTAAATTGCAATTTCTTGTTCGGCAGCTGCAAGCGGCCTTAGCCCTCGTCGTCTTCTTCTTCTTCTTCTTGTTAAGTTTGTGGCCTTCCCCTTTTAGCATCCGCTTCCCCATCTCTTCCCATCTTTTCAATTTTTTTTTTCGTATTTTTTTATTCACACCTCAAATGTAGCGCGATTTCCGAAGTGCTTTTCTATTAGCATGTGGCAGCCCACATAGCTCTTCGGTCAGTTTTCTTCTTGATTTGTGTTCAGCGTGATCCAGAGATCACATGAGCTGCCACAGCAGATAACGGTCAGTTCTCATGCCGATTCCCTGCTGCTTTTTGGGCAAAAATAATCATATATTACGCTGATATATGAGCAAAGCTGAGATTCATGGCATTACGCATCCTCAAACAAGTCGGAAACTGTAGCGCATCTTGCAAGCATTTATTATATGCAATTATTTTTATTTTATATACAAAAATAAATAAATAAAATTAAATTAAAATAAAAATAAAAATTCATATTCGAGCTGGAGGACTCTTCCACCATAGGAAAAATATCGACTTTTATAGATTAAAACCTGTTTATCTATCTCAAGAAAAGACAACTCTAGCTCTAATGTAGTAGCCTCTAAAAAGGTTTCTTTTACCGCTGAATCTAAATAAAATATATTTACAAAACTTTAACCAAAAGCGTAACTAAAAAGTGAAAGATGCCTCAGGCATTCGAGGTAAAATGCTAATTTTAATAATTACAATATTTTTGAAGCTGAGAAATGGGTCTACATTCACATTTATAGTAAGGTTCCATTTGGACTTGTTTAAGTAGATCATTATGATAAATGAAAGCCCAATAATTAAGCAATTAACTGATTATGAGACCGTTTAGAGGCCATTTGGAATTTGTATAGAAATACTTTAAATATTTTAATATTTAATTCCATTTTTAATAATAATCTAGATGAAAAATGCATAACAATGACTGGGGCTGACTGTTTTAATTGGACCAAATAGATTTGATGCCCTGAAAAATGTAACTGTTTCCCATTTTATATAAGCTGTCCCTCAATGACGCAAAAGCCTCAAGCAAATGATATAAAATTACGCATACGCCGCGTGCGTCAACAAATTGAAATGCAAAAGAAATGTACAAACTTCTTGCGGCTGTCAAATGTGGCAACCAAAATAAACAGCCAAAAACCGTAAACAAGCCGGGCCAAAAGAAAGCGCTGCTGCCTGCATTGATTTAGCCAACGAAGAAAATGTTCAATTAATGGAATTAATTTCGTGGCTACATATCAATTAAGCTGCAAACAGCCCAGAGACCGCCCAGACTGTGCATGCAGACATTTGTCTTCATTAGCCTGGTCAAGATACAAATCAATCTGCCAAATCAAAATCGAGTTCGAGCGACACGGCTACAGAGCGAAAGAGGGAAAGAGAGAGAGAGAGAGAGAGAGAGAGAGCGAAAGGGTAAGCGAGATAAATGTAAATATCGATTGGCTCTGCCTGATGTAATGCCGCAGATAGGCATTGATTTCTTTGCCAACTGTGTGGCAATGCCATGGAAAGCCAGCCCAAAAACAACAACAACAATAACAGCAGCAACAACAACAACAAGTGCTGATAGGCAAATCAACAGGTTCAACAGGCGCCGCTGGAAAAACTGGTAGCCTGGCGCTAGCTCAGAGACGTTATCAAAACAAAATCAAACTGAAAGCGGGCCTATAAAGCGCAGCTAGGGTGGCAGTGGAGGCTGGCAGGTAGGGAGCGACATCAGCTCATTGAATCGCATTGAATTGAATGTAATCAAAGCACCGTTAGGCAGCGTTTGAGCCACATTTCATAGTAGATCAGTATCGGCAGTCTGGTCAGCTTGTCAGCTTGTCGCGAGAGCATTTCAAAGCAATTAAAAGATCGTATACGTAGAGCCCAGACCGACCCCGGCTGATTGATGTTCTGTTTTCAGCGACTATTTAAGCGCAAATCCTCAACATATCTGGGAATGCTACAAATATGTCTGCTCACTCGATCGATTATGGCCAGTCAGCTAGATGGGAGAGGGGGGAGCTCAAGTGTCGTGTAGCCAGCTGCTGCTCCTCCCCAGCCACTCCTCCCTGCATGCTGCAGTCGAGTGCCGTTAATACTTTAATGGCACATAATTGAGGCGCGACTCTAAGTACATCACTTTAGATGTTAAACCGAACAGAATACCACACGAGAGAAGAACATCCAGCAGCTGGCACTTCCGAAGAACACCCACGCTCCCCATTTAAAAATAAAATACAACTTGTGCCCTGGAAATGGCTCGAGTTAGGTTCTTACTCTTACTCTTTCGGGTTACGTGATAAGCCCTTAACAATGCCTAGCTGCTGCCATGCGGGTGCATGCATACTGCTGCGTGCCACTGTCAAGCGACGTTGATGGCTGCGATTAGTGAGTTGCTTAGCGAGCGTGTTGCAGCTTAGTTGCAGAAGTCGAGTTGAACTGAGGCCGAAGTGGAAGGGAATGAGAATGTGAGAAGAATCAATCAATCTGCCCATAAATCATATGAGTTGCATTAGTTTTGGTAAAGACAGTTTTAGAGACTGAATTGGTGTTGATTGAGCTGAATTCGGAGTGAAGTAAGTGTGAGGAAATAATTCTTAAGAATGAAATCTTATATAATAATGAATATATATGATACAGAGAAGAACTTTTAGATGTATATGTATATGTATATGTATATTTATATGTTTTACATTCACAATTATAGCTTAAAATTTTATTGTTAGTTTTTTATGTCATGTGAATCCTATAGAGTGATTAAAAAAAAAATATATATATATATATAAAATATTTACAGTAGAATAAAAGAAATACATTTATGCTTAACTTTAATATATAAGTGTTTTTTTCATTCAAAGTTGGATATTTTTTCAAATCAAATGAATGCAAAAACAGATTCCGATTCTGAATCAGATTCAAACTAAATATGAAAATATTAGTAAAAAAAAAAAATATATAGGAAAACAATTATATTATGACTGAGAAAGAAACATTAAGAGTAAAATATAATAATTAATTATGCATGTAAAATGCAATAAAATGAAAGCAGATTTAAATATGAAATGATTAATAGAAAAGTAAAATATTTATAGCAAAATTTTAAACATTGTAGTCTCAATTTATATACAGACTAATATATAATAGGAGAGCCGCATTATCAAATGCTTGCATTGCGCTCTCATGCAGATAAGCGACACACGCCTGCATGTGAAGACTATAAAATGTTTGCATAATGAGATTAGGCATTCTCGTGGTGAATAAGAGCACGGGGTTTAAAAATAAATAATTTATGGTTATATTTTGAATTTCGATAGTGTGACGTGTAAGCGTGCTGAGTCTTTCGCAGCAGCCATAGATCACTGGCTGCGTGTGCAGTAGTCGAAGCGACTGTCAGGAGAGCTGTCAGAGATCTGTTGCAATGGCAATTAGCATGGCACGCCAAGATCTTTTTTTTAGTTTGGGTACGGACAATGCGAACTCCCCTGACATTTGTCAACAATCTGTCCGAACGGAGGCCGCTCTTATGGCCCGGCCATAAATATTATGGCTAGCACAATGCATGGCCAGCAGCTACTAGCTTATTTAAATGCTCGCCTTCACAATGCCAGCGACTGATATGCGATATCAGTGGGCACTCTGTGGTCAATTAGCTGGGCACGACTTCAGCGTGCCTCTATTTGTATGCGCACATACACACACACACACATATATGCATGCATAAATATATACTTGTATAATATTTGTAAAAACTATATTATTTCTTTTGTACCATAACAAATTGTGGCCTTTACGCGACCCAAAGTGGGTCACACGCTTCAGCGAGAACTGTGTGGCACGAACGGCCAAATGAAGTAATCGAAACAAGTTGCAAAATTGCGGGCAGCACAAGAAAAAATAACTAAAATAAAAAAAAGAGTAAATAAAGAGAGAAGAAAGCCAAACAGCGAGTACAAGTTAACAAGTTGTATGGCTCCGGGGCCCACTTTCAATTGTCGCACAGCGGGACAGCAAAGGACAGAAGCTGACTCAGAGCCCAGAGCCGTCTGTCCCGGACTGCAAGTAGTCGGCAATTTGATGCGACCAAATTGGACGTTTTTCTTTTTTATTTTTTTGGTACTTTGGTTTTTAAATTGATTGTCCTCAGTCCACGTGGGTGGGCCACTTGATTTCCCGCTTGCCAGCAGCTGGGCAGCATTTTGAAAGTTTGTTGACTTGACTTACTTGTAAAGTAATTAGGGTATATGGATGTAGAGGCAAGCATTTTCAACGATTGACTTTATTGACTTGTTATATCTGTTTATACATATATATGTCAACTAAAATGCAAAGCCTACAATCTCTGATCTAGCTTGGCTGAACTATTCTTACTCTCTATATACTCTGCTCTGCTCTACTCTTACTAGCTTTCATTGCTGTTCCTTCGATCTTTAGCAAGAGTATTTAGCATTCGCCAGAACTGTTACCGCCTCCAGCTTAGTGGGTCAGTGGTTTCTGTTCGGGGCTCATAAAGTGCCTCATTATGCAATTGCTGCAACAAGCTGGTCATAAAAATCGAATCGCAGAGCATTTTATGCGCTCTTCAATTAAACCATCTTTAAACCGGCCATTGGCTGCTGTTCGCTGCTAGCTGCTGGCTGATTGCTGACTTCTGGCTAGACGACCGAGCCGAGAAGCAGCTCGCTCGCCTACACACAACACACAGCACACACGGAGCGCACTTGACGGGCAGTCGATGTGTGTTTGGGCCGTGTAAATAATAATAAAGAGGAGAACCGCATTTGGTGTTTGGCAAATTAGCGAGCTCGTTAAAAACCATAGCATGGCCATAGCCACAGCCACAGCCATAGCCATAGTCATAGCC
The DNA here is from genome assembly GCF_001654015.2 of Drosophila navojoa. The sequence continues at coordinate 225,513 of NW_022045910.1, forward strand.
ATAGCCATAGCCATAGCCATAGCCATAGCCAGTGGACGGATCCGTCTGTCCAACTGCTGGACTATTAGGCCCAGCGGCTGACCATACTAAAAAGATGATATTGAAAACAAACAAGTTGAGCTCGTTGCGCGTTGCGCGTTGCACGTTGCACGTTGCACACTGTAATCAAGTGCAGCCCGTGCTGGGGTAAGTCATCTTGTTAGCTCATAAAATGCATAGCTGCCACGGAAGCATTTGGCGCTGTCTGGCGAAAGTGTTTGATCTTAATGGACGGCTTCATGTGGCTCTGGAGTGCCTTGCGGCCCATAAAGCCTTTGAGTTAGATTTGTGCTGAAATTAGTCGGCAGGCATTTAAAGAAAAAGTCTCACTTTTAGCCAGCTCATAAAACGTGCTAATTAATGGACGATTTATAAATGGAGTACGTATAAGCGCTAATTAAATGCGGTATTTTGGCAATGCGGAAGCCTCATGGGCAAATTACAATGAAACATTGACAAGAAAAGAAGAGAAAAGAAAATAATTATAATCGTAAAACTTATAAAGCTTCAAGAGTTGGGAAAAAAATAATTTAATTTTTTATGAATAAGAGGTATATAATTTAAGCTAATTTTAATGAAGCTACTTATCTGGAAACATTTGTTTTTAGCACTGGCATATAGAAGATTCATTGGCCATTAAACTATCCAGTCCAGAATATTACCAATGGAAAGCATGAAACAATTGACAAATAGTCATAGTCCATAGTCCACTTAGCTTTATTTGCCAAACTTAAGATTCACGCTATAGATGGACTCATAAAACTAGAGAGTGTACATACATATATACTTTATGGGAATTGCCGAGCCTCTCGCAGCGTGTGACATGCATATTAACAAAACTAATTTAGCCCAAATTCGCATTTTCAATGAGTTCAGGCTATACAAAATATATTCTATTACCTCGGAGATAAGACGTAGTCTTGAATTCGGAATTGAAGTCGGAATTTACTTGAGATTTAATCACACTATATCTTTACTTACAGTTATATACTAAAAATTTAAGATTTGTTTGTTTCTATAATAGAGAATGTTTATGTTCTTTAAACAGTTTATTTAAGGTTAATTGATTGCTGAATTTGATAGATTGATAAATAGCTGAAAACTGCAGAAATACATGGAAAACTTTCTTTGATTTTTGATTTGTTGTGAATTTTGAGGAAATTCCTTTGGCTATGAATAGCTCTCAAGTTCATGCAAATAGTGTGCTGTATTTAACCAGAAGCACACTTACACATACACACACACACACACACGCATCACGAAAATATGCCGTTGCAAGTTCAAGCACCCACAACACGGCTTCGCCTCGGCACCTCCTCAGCCCAGCTGTTGCTGCTGCTGCTGTTGTTGTTGTTGTTGTTGCTGTTGTTGCTGTTGTTTCTGTGGGTAACCCGTTCAGCTCAATCAGCAAACCATTCAGACTTCCTCATTGCATGGCATATCACAAATGGCCATTGCAAGAACTCAACGTGCCAACTAATTGAAACTCATTGTTCATTTTGACGCGCATCAATTGCTGAGTAGAGAGTTGCACCCTTCCTGCTGCTCCTCCGAGCAATTGACACTTTTCCAATTGCACCTCTGGGCTGGCGAACCCGCACACCTTGCATATGGTTTGCGTTAAGCGGCGGGCGTCAATTAGTTTAAATAAAAGCGAGCAAGCGAGCGAACGAGCGAACGGGCGAGAGTCAATGGCCCAGCCGACGGTAGACGAGATAGTATGGCGATAGTATAGCTACACATACTATATAGTCGATGCCGGTGCTGTTGCTGTTGATGTTGCTGTTGCTGGTGACGGTGCCAGACGTACGTCGCGTCGCGTCGCGTCTCGTGGCACGCATGCCATTAGAATATTGTTGTTGTATATATATATATATACACACACACACACAGGGGCAAGCGACACACAGTGTGTGTCATCACCTCAATTGGGTACACTTCCTACTTGTAAGATACATACAAAAATGTATCTGCAAGATACAGCCAACAGCGCCAAGAGCCCAAAGGCAAGCCATTAGGCGAACGCTTGAGCATTTTGTCGATTGCGCGACTTTTCACTTTTCCAGCGGAAGTCATTTAGCCGCCTCAGTTAATTTTAAGCCAAGACCCCCGCTCTGTAAACGCTGTTGCTTTTCTTCAGTTTATCAGCGCAAATTGCACGCACTTAACCCGCTTCCAGCAGTAGCTGGAGCGTATGTGGAGCGGGTTTGACACAGCCGCAGCCGCAGCCGCAGCCAACGAGCCTCAAGCGTTGTTTATTGCCCGCGGCATGTGGTGCGACGCATATTAAGAGCCGCCCGTGTCCTACGCCTCATGCATGACAAATACGCAATGCCTCAAACATCACTGAAAACTAGTCGGAATGCTGGAGTGGGGAGTGATCGACTAACATATATCCGGAGTTTTAGTTAATGATGAATCGATATAGAAAATTCCTCTGAGATTTCTTTCTCTTGATATAGTTGTTATCAAACTGGCCAAATTAAGGATAAATCTTGTTCAATAGTTCTCTTCAGGCGTCTGTTATATACCTATACCTCAAATCGATATACCCGCTTCGTCGGCCTTCTTTGAGCAACTGAAATGTATCTTTTTTTTCGCGCAGCATAGATAAACGCGCCAATTTGTCGATTGCCGTAAACTTGAGCTATTAAGTGCGAACATATCTATGCGTAAGCTGCACTGGGCAAGAGGCGTTTTTTCAGATGCCCAGGTGGGTATACGAGAGAGCTGCTGTGCTTGCCTGGGTGGCTAGGCGATGCCAATGGCAACGGCAACGGCTACGGCAACGGCTTTCATTTTAAAACCGGATTCAAAGTACACGCTGTAATTGAAATTTGTTATTTTGTGCGCGTGTGCGGCATGCAACAAGTGTTGTTGTTGTCGTGAAACAGTCATTAATATATCATTTACAAGCCGGCGAATTGTCGCTAATAAATTGTTTCGATCAGCGAGAAATACGAGAGATACGTATGCAACTATTTCCAATAGGCGACCGCCACGCCAAAGTCCTTGTCCCCAGACTCTCTGTGTGGGTTACACATGAAGAAATGTTTAGGAAGTGTCGAGAGTCTAGACATCTTCAACTGCCAGAGGAATGCCTATTGCGATCGATTGTTATGAAACTAAAGTCGTTATAATACAACTGATTTTTTACTAATAGTAACTTCTCTAATTGACTAACCTCTCACATAGAAAACAACATTAACTTAAAGGTCAACTCATTCCCGGAAGCTGAATGCAAGTTGAGTCTCCTCTGGAGTGCTCACGACCCACCCAAACATAAACCGCAGAGTCGTATAACCCAGCTCCCTACACCTTTCTAACCTCTTTCCAACACGTGAAGCAAACACTTTCTATGCACACACACACACACACAAGTATGTACTTACATACACCATTTACTTTATTTTTCTCTCAGTTTTCGTTTCGTTTCATTTTGGTTGGCATACCAAGGCGATAATTTTTGTTGTTACCATGCGATTGGGTTTGTTGGGCACAATTTTGAATATACGTACACCCCATACCAGCACGTTCATGGTCATACGAGTCGTAAATCTTCGCTGGCCGAGACACGCGTCCAAAATAAGAGAAAAACCCGAAACTCGGGGGAAAAATTTGGGTTAGCCAGAGTGCGGGCGAATGAGAGCGGTCTCTGTGTGTGTGCGTGTGTGTGTGGCTGGGGCTAGCTGTCTGGAAATTCGAGCACGAGCATCGGCCAACATCAGAGAGCAACAAGTGGTTAAACAGTCCAGAAAACATGGCCACCTACAAGCCTCTCGAAAACTGGATCAATTTATTAATCCAGTGCGCAAATGCTGTAGACGCTTTATTGCCGCTGTCCGGCGATCGGATAGCTCGAGTACAACGTGTTTTGAAATCGTGCAAATTATGTGATTAATTTGCATTGCGATTGCCGCCGAGTGGCCGTCGCTAAGATGCCAAAATGAATCAATAAGCGCATGCAAGTGTTTCCCCTAATATGGCTTATCGATACTTATCGGACACGTTATCGCTATCGCTATCGACGCGCACCAGCACATATTGGTCAGCCGCTGAGCCTTGCGACTTATGACTGATTATTTATGACTCATTGCCCAATACATTAAGCCAAAGCCCCCCAGAAATATCATTTCATGCGCTGGCGCCTAGTATTTCCCCACACATGATATATGTATGTATGTATGTATGTATACAAATGCCCATGCACCTGCGCTATCATAAATGCCATATCAGCCAGGGGCTGGGCTGGCCGGGGCGTGGCCAGCCCAGTGCAATCGCATTATCGTTCATGTTGCCCCACTCACAACATTGTAGAGCGAAACTGTGTCAAACGATCCAGTAAATGGGGCGCGCGAGTAGTGTATGTCCGGGGATTATAAATTAATTGCACTCTAATTGGCAATCGCTGAGCTATCATAAATTTTAAAAGCAAAAAAAAAAGAGAGTAGTTCAAAGTAGTTTACTCTCTCTTTCTCAGTAGATCTCCCTCTCTCTCTCTCTCTCTCACTGCTGGGAACAACGAACTATGTATGCATTGTAGATAAGCTTCGCCTATTTGACTACTAGATCATTTTATATGCTATTTTCACTAAAAAATAATTATAGTTGAATATTACAATATAATATATATAAGCCTAATATATATTTATCAATCAAATTTAATTTTTGTTTATATTTTGTGTCAGCTTATTTACTTATTTAATGATATGTACGTATGTATGTATATCCCATTGCTTCACATATTCTTGTTTTAATTTTTAAAAATAAAACGAATAACTAATCTTACTAACTGAAGTGCCCTCAGCCGTTATCTGCAGACATAATGATCTCTTGAGACTGTGGCAAGTGCACTGCCAGATTAAAGATTACGCATACGCCGCATGGGCCAATCGGCCTTCGACTGCAGCGCAAAGCTTTTATTTAGCATGTTGTTAAACACTTTGAATGTTTAAACGATAAATTTGTAATATATGTTTTTGTGTTCGCTTTTCTTGTAGTTTTCTGTTTCTGTGTCAATGTTTTTGCCACCGGTCAGCGGTCAATATGTGACTGGCTGCTGGTGTTTCTTTTTTAATTTCGAGTGAAAATGAATTGCTCGTAAAAATGCTTGTAAAACAACGGCAACTACAAGAGCAACGGCAACAGCAACAACAGCAGCAACGGCAACGGCCACTCAGAAAGCAGCCAGCAGCCAGCAGCTTGGCAACAAACTGCGTGCAAAATATCATTAATCATGATAATTTATATAGGCTGGCCAGCTTCATAAATATTACGTAGCAACCTGGTAGGCTTACCAATTTTTAACGAACTTTACGCATAATTTAACATTCTTGTCGATGTCGCTTCTCATTTGATTTTTGTTTTTGGAATTGGAATTGGAATTGAAAAAAGAGTCAATTATTCGGCCATAAAATCAGACCAGCAGCAGCAGCTACCAAAATTGCGGGTGATGGCATGATGCGGCCATTACCCATAGGCTCAATGGCCTAGACCTTTTATATAATCGCCGAGCGTTGGGCACTTGAGCAACTACAGTTCATTGCCATTTGTACTAAAAATAGCAGCACCTGGCAGCCGGAAAACTTTTGCTGAGCAACAGAGACGCCAACGCCAACGCCAACTATATAAATCCATGTGACATATTGCGTTGTTCGCTTCAGTTTCAGCCAAATAGACGGTATATACGCTACATAATCTTATCTAAAACAAAACACTTTCTCAGCATTTTCATGCTGGTACGTACGCCACATAAATCACTGCTAAACACATACAGAGACAGAGAGAGAGAGAGTGGAGGGACAGAGAGTGCAAGAGAGGAGTGACAACGATCTGATGAGCCAACTCGCTGACAATGGCACATCAAGTGCTGCAGCATCAGCAACGATCCATCGAGCCACCCACGTAACCAGACAGTAGCAGTCAGCTCATTAGACTATCGAAAATGTTGTGGAAAAAAAAAACTCGGAAACTATCCAAATATTTAACATATCTACAGAGATACATATATGTATACCATCTCTTGTGACGTAGCTGCCTCAAGTCTGTTGCAAAGAAACAAATTATATAACAACAAAAGTGTCTAGCACAAGTTTCAGTTTTATTTATGTGAACTTAAGCAAATTGTGATAGTAAGTGTCGTTTAAGATATATGCGTCTTCAGATACAAATGTATCTCAAAGATATATAACTATCGTTTGCATAAAGTCCTAAACAAATTTAGTGCGCAATAAAAATATTTGATAGTTTACTGATTTCATCTTGACCCATATCTCTTAATTTAGCTTGTAGATACAAATGTATCTAGATATATATCAGATGGAAAAAACGTGCCTAAAAATGTGTTTATTACACACACATGACGCAAAGTAATATAAATTCTCAAAGTTTTTTAAGGTGTACAGACTGTAGATACAAATGTATCTAGATACGCATAGCTGAAGATGTGGAAATTCCAATGTTCAACAGTTTTAAGTATGATATAATAGCTCGCTGAAGTATCCACGAGAAATAGCTCATTCCGGGCCGTTGCCTAATTTATAAAGATATATCTAGATACATACATCTAGATTTTTATCTCAACAGATTTGTTGTATGCTCAGCAGCTCGTGAGTCTTTTGTAAAAATTAATTTATTGTATTATGTGCTGAAAATGATATAATAGCTTTGGCCCTTTGGACACGCTACGCTGCCTTCTTCAGCCTGGTGTCTGTGTGTGTGTGTGTGTTGAAATTCTCTCTAAATAGCCCTTAAGCGAATGATTACAGTATTAATCATGCCAATGTCTTGGGCCGGCGGACTTACGCAGATTATGCAATTTGTTTAAACTAAAATGTTTAGGTATTTTGGAAGTCCAGCTGCTTTTGGAAAGCTCTCAGCTAGCCAGCAATAAGTTATATGCTTTATGTGTTCTATTGATGGGTCATAAAAATAAATAAAATAAACTCATAATCGTTTCGGGAACAAAGCAATCGTTTGTTGCGCCCATTTCTGGACATTTATGGAGCTCGGATCTGACAGTCTTTGATCTGGCACGAGAAAATAAAATGCATACGTATATGCTGCATAAAGAGGCCTATAGTATTTACTAAAAGCAATTAACACGCCGGCCACAAGGCAAGTGACAGTGAAAGTAACTCGCTGCTGCGCTGCCTCGCTGTTCGAATCCGCTGCAACAACTTATTTCATCAGCGCGCTGAAGACGTGCCGTAAATTAAGTTATCAAAAAATCTGTCGGAAGCTTTTAGCATCTACCCGAAAAGAAAACAGAGTTGGCCTCAACGTCAACCACTTCAGTTAACTTCACACCTTGCACCACGCACCACGCACTAAATCAGTCGCATAATTGCCCACAGACCCAGACTTGGCGGCTAAAACCGTCAGGTAACCAGCTACACTCATATATCATTATGGAAATATGCACGCCCCCAGCAACAGCAGCAGCAGCAGCAGCAGCAACAGCAGCCGAAGCAACTGGAAGGGTTTGAGGTCAACCACAAGGATCCGGTCTGTGGTCCGTTAGCTGCTGAGGCAAATTTCAACTCGAGTTCCATTTGTATACCCTAACCATGGAAAGTAGCTAAAAGGATATGATCATTTCATGTTAGCATAAAGAGAAAAAACTTATGTAAATATATAGACTCACGATTACATAGATCTTTAAGCCCTCTTTAGGTTATGAATGCCTTCAAATCTTAGAAAATCAATAAAATTTTATCTTGATTCTTTGAGCACAGCTAGACAAGTATTAGAGCTAGAGACATAAAATGTAATTTATGGGCATTTTGAAACATATTCAGCGAACAAAGAGCTTTTGAAAAACTCACAACGTGGGGTATCTCCTAGTCGAGCACTTCCGACTGAAGTATTTCAGCTTGCTGCATTGTCTGACTTTTGGAGGTCAACAGCTTGTTGAACTGTCGGAAAATGCGTGGAAATGCCCAGCAATTTTTTCGTCTCTAAGACAGCTTCATTTTACGCAAGTTTAGGCAAACTTTCTAAACGCTTCTTCATTTTTTTTTTTAACTAGTCATCTATGTATTTCGTTATCAATGCCGCAGAACAGTTATGATTGCTGATAAACTAGCTCTGGACGGGAGCTAAAAGCTTGGCAAGTGCGTGATTTCTGTTTGAGAACTCATAAAAAACTCAACAGCTATGAGCAATAAACTAAGCACTGCGCTGTGAAAGTGCTGGAGTGCTCAACATTGTGCAATTGCTATAAAAATCTGTTTCAGACACCTTTTGACCAAAGAAAAACAACCGAAATCGAAACAGTTTTCGGGCCAGATCTTAACAGCAGCGCATTATCGCATGAGGCAGGCGCACGAAATCAAATTAACACCCGTGCTGCAGGCAACGGCAGCAGCAACGTAAATTTCATTAATCTACAACAACAGCGTGTAGCACTCATATGCACTATCTATGCAGCATCGCGTCGCTGATGTCTCAATGAAGCGATGCCTGCGCGCGATTAAAAACGCGCGCAAAACCGGCCGTGCGCTCAACAAGTTTTTCGGCTGCTTTTGTTATCAGCCTTGCAAATTGCCGCAGCAAAAAGCTACAGAAAAAAAAGACCAAGAGGAAGATGAAGTGGGAAAAACTGTATAAAAATGAAGCTGTAAATTAATTTGGACAACAAGTTGCGATTGGCTTAACCAGCTGCCTGCCAAGTTATGCAAATGCCCAGCTGATGAGTTGGCTGACTCATGACCAGCAGCAGCATCGGCAGCGGCAGCAGCAGCGGTAGCTAATCAGGTCGTTCAGTACATTAAAACAAGATTTATGCCAAGCTATTCAGCCTTAACTCACTCACACGCACACACTCGCACGCACAACATCAATTTATATGGCAAATAATACAATAGATGCCCCTCCTGGGCGCCCCGAGCGGCAGCGGCCGGCAGCATATTGCCAAATCAAGTGTCTGACTTAATGATGCTCAACATAAACAGGCTACGCTACACATATATTTCTAACATTTTTCTCACTTTTCTTTTTTTCGTACATATTTTCTTGGCCAAACGCAACGCCCCACTAGCTCCGCCCCTCCATCCCCCCCTCCCTCTCATACCGTAGCGCCCTAGACTTGCCGCTAGAAAAACTTTTGAAACAAACACACATCTTCTTTCTTTTATGAGAACTTTCAACTTGTGGACGCTGCCTGAGTGGGCGTGCCAAGTGATCTAAATATATATAGGTAGATATGTATGCATATGTATAAGGAAACAAACATATATATTTATACTACATATTGCTCTGCTGATATTTCATATACGCATTAGTTTATTTGCTTGTTTATGTCGATGAAAAAATGCTAAACAAGATTTTTGGGGCAAGTTTTTGTGGAAAGATAACTTAAACAATGGGGCGTCGACTTTGAAGTTTACTTTGGACACTCTGTTGCTCCAAACATAAGGTCAAAGTTACAATCTCTGACATTAAACAAATGCAGCTCGAAACGTTTTTAGTTGCTTTTCATATTTCACAATACCGAAACAGTTTGACGAAGAAAACCAAAGAATTATATAAACATACATATATACACATATACATATATTTATATACGTAGATGCTTTTGAATCGAATATTATTTCTTTAAGTGTTATTATGCGATCTTTTATGGCACCTAAATAATATAACAATAAATTAAATTTAATCTATTTTGAACATTTAAGTAATATAAAAACTGTATACATTTTTAGCTCAGTCTTTGATATTTTTGTTCAATAAAAAAAGGTATAAAAAAATATTTATATAAATGTTTTGAATGTGTTCAATTCAACTACAAAGCTTTCCATTGTATACTTATTTTAATATATATATTTTTAACAACTAAATTTGGTCTTGTCAGATTGTAAATATTGAAAAATATATATGCAATTAAATGATTTTTGTCACTTAGTATAAATATAAAAAAAATAAATAAAATTTTAAATTGAAAATAGAATAGAAAAAGAAACAGAAATATACTCTGAATTTATTTAAAAGCTCTCAATGTCTATATATATAATTCATTCATATATGTATATACATATATCGATAAATTTCTGAGCAGAGCTAATTGAGCAAGCTTGATCTAGCTTTTATGGATCGCTCGCCATGCTCGACTGAGTCTAAGTCATGTCGATTCGTGTACCGTTCTACCTTATAAATAGCGCATATTATAGAAAAATGTACTCACTGTATTCACTCTGCTCGTCCTGCGTGCCATTGACGGTGCCATCTGGCAGTATTTGCAGTATACGATTCTTCATATATAACTGAATTTTGCGAGATGGTCCAGCCAAATGGGAGATTGTGGAGCGTTCGTTGCGATCCAAATTGCTGGGATTGTTGTTGAATATGTTGCTGTTGCTGTTGCTACTATTTATGTGTAGATTATTTCTAGAGTTATTCAGTCTTTTCGATTTCGAACCAATGAAATTGCTGTTGCTGTTGCTGTTGGTGGCAGCAGTCTGCTGCTGTTGCTGCTGCTGCTGCTGCTGTTGCTGCCGCTGTTGCAGTTGCTGGTGATGCAGATGCTGATGCTGATGTCGTATGCTGCGCTCGGTGCGTGAGAGTATGGCCAAATGTTCATGCGGCGCAGATGAGAAAATGAATCCCAATCGATCTGCATCAGCAACTGTTGCTTCTGTTGTGATGCTCCTGCTGCTGCTGCTGCTGCTGTTGGGTGTTGCTGTGGTGGTTGTGATTATGGCAGTTGATTGATTTGTGTTGTTTAATGTTCGCATATTAAATTCAGCGCTAATACTTTGATTTTGATCTAAACTATATTCACGCCTCAGCAGGAATAGAGGACTATTATGACTATGATCACTTTGCATGGAACTATTACTATTAAATTGAATATTGTTATTGTTATTGTTATTGTTATTGTTACTGTGATTGTTATTGCTACTGCTATTGTTGTTGTTATTGTTTGCATTACTACTGTTTGTTTGCGTACTATTTGTGTCTTGGTTCGACATTGTCGTTACGGCAAACGACAGACCCGCCCGGGTCTCAATCGATAAAAGGAGGGCGCCCAGCAGCGCCAGGGCCCTCCAATTCAAGCGCAGGTTTCTTCGCATGAAAGATTACAATTACAGTTGCACAAGAGTTGTTGCTGCTGTTGTTGCAGTTGCTGTTGCTTTTCACCTTTCTTTTTATTTTCTTGTTCAAAGTACTTTGCTGGTTCGCTGTTTATACAAATTTGTTGCTGCCTCAAGTTTGTCAGTTGTTGCTGGGCGTGCGACACGCCCTTAAATATCGTTGAAACATGTGAACGCCTCGTTTGAGTAACCAAAAAAAAAAAAGGAAAAGGAAAGGAAGTTATATGTCTACATTCGTTTCGTTGTGTGTTTTTTGTTTAAATTATTATATTTGTTTTTCTCAGTGTATTCGTTTTCTCTTAGAGTTCTGTGCTCCAGTTGACATAAAATTTTCGCCGCTTGGTGGCAAACAATTTAGGTTATCATATCGTAGACTTGTTGAACACTTTTCAATTTCATCGATTCATGCCCTTCCTTCTGCTGCTGCTGTTGCTGCTGATCTTCATCGTCGTCTTCCTCGCTGATAATGCATTTTATCAACTCCAATGACTTCCTAGTCATGTCAGCACAGTTATTGGCGGCCGTTCAAGTCTGAAAATCAACCAACGCAGCTCGCTTCGTTGTCGCTTTTGCTGTTGCTAGGGCCTTAGGTGTGCGGCTGCAACGCCAACATGTTGCACTTTCAAAGCTGTAAAGAGAGAAGGCCACAGCAAAGGTTATTATTGAAAGCAAACATATTTGAGCAGCATATAAATTACAAATTGGATTTTCAAGAAAAAACTTGTACAAAGGCTAATACAAGACCTTTAATGAACGTAGTATATACATACATATGTAGTATGAGAATAATAAAACTACCATGTAACTTTTACTTAACTATTAGTATACCTTAATATCCCAAATAGTTTGCATCTATCTATTATATCTAATTAAACTTCCTTCCATAAGACATTTCTTGCATATATATTTGTTTTTCTCTGGTTCATCTTTCTGTCAAATATCTTCTATCTATTTACTTAGACATCTTCCATTTATCTTCCCCTTAATCCGCATTGACACTCGCCTTTTGCTCTTGTATCTTTAATCTCTATATAAAGTCCATACCCTACATTGCCATGTCTTTGCATTAGAACCTTGCATTAGATTTCAGCATTTTTAACATGTCTATCAATAGACATTTCCAGTAGTCGCAACACCTGTTGAAGACTCTATTTCTAGTCAAATGACATTTAAAAAAAAATAAAGATATTCAACACGCAGAAGTTATTGCATATTCGAATTGGCTTTGAAAATTCCAACGGCAACATTTCGGATTAGTCGAATTGTACATAAATTCATCGTTCTAAGCGCTTTTATGCGCAATTTTGACATTTAATTAGTGCTGTGGCTATATTAAGCCAACGCCTCACGGCGGCTGCAAAGTGGAACAGTTTATTTTTAGGCACCGCGACTATCAGTGCGAACAACCGGTAGATACTAACATACAAAAAATAAAAGGGAAAATAGAAAAAAAAAAGATACAATTGTACCTATGGGCGCGTCAAGTGGTCAACGAGTTACATAAATACCGCCCAAAAGGGAGACGATCGCAACGGACAGTTATGCAAAAAACTCGGTGAAAACAACGAAACATCGAAAATGACTTTCCGCCTCTCTTTGCGTCGCGCAGCCAAATGCACAAATTGGCCAACTAAGCGAGCGAAGAAAAGTGGGCAAGAAAAAGATTGGAAAACAACTCGCAAAATGAAGGGAAAAGCGCAAGAGGCAGCGCGACTGGCAAATTGTTGTTTAAAAATAAATGTGGCAACAAAAACAATTCGCGCATAAAACTGTGTCGAATTTGAAAATAATCACGCACTAACTGCAGCAACAACAACAACGGTAGCAACAGTAGCAGCAACAACAGCAGCAGCAGCAGCAACAACATCAACGGCGACAGAATGTATCTACGAGATACAATTTGAGGAAGTGCCGCAGGGCGGCTGAGTGACGTTGTCATTGCACTTAGATGATGTTGTTCTTGTTGTTGGTCTTGTTGCTGCTGCTGAGTTTTTGGCACGTGTTCAGATGCCTACGCAGCAGCAGCAGCAGCAGCAGCAAAACTTGCTAACGCAAACAGTAGCAGCAGCAGCAGCAGCAGCAGAATTTTTTATGCAACATTTAAGTGCACTCCGTTTTAATTACTATAAACAACAACAATTCAATTGCCGCCAACTCGCCTAAACGAAAATAAATAAGCGACTCATAAGTTGCTCGCTGCCAATGTCCGTCTGTCCGTCTGAGTTGTGGGCCAAATTTCATGTTAATTGCTTTTCTGTTGCATTGACTTCGCAGTGTTCTATTGCAGATAATCGTTACACACACGCACACACACACGCACGCCCCGGTCACCCCACTTATGCAATAAGCAATGGCATCGCCATTTGCCGCTATTGCCACGTGCGCGTTTAAAAACGCGCATAAAACGCCAACAGTTACGACCTCTCAAAATGTGTCCCAAAAAGAAAACAAAAAAATACGGTATTCGCATGCCTAAGATGTTTAACGCACTCACACACTCAAACACATGTGCCGCACGCCAAAGCCAGGGCCAAAAAAGCTGGTTCTTATGTCAATTGGGATTTATAAAACACATTAACAATTTATTGCCAATATATATTTTTATATGTTTCTCTAACAACTTTATCGTGTTTGCTGCTATAAATATATTGTTTTAACGCGGTTTTGCTAACACTCAAACAGCTGCTTGGCTAACAGGCATATTTTGGCTTTTCAACAATGAAAGATAACAAAATCATCAAATTTTGTATTCTTATATACGCTCCTTTGCTAACAGCATCAAATTGTGTTAATCTAACAGAAGCCTAAACAGCTTTCGGATTGCTAACAGTGCAGCTGAGACCTGTTAATATCAAAATAATATAACATTTGTATATTATGTTAAGCTGCTTGTCGCATAGCTAACATTTCTCTGTTATGTTAAAGTCTGAAGCAATTTTATAGCAGAGTGTTAACACATAAGTTGATATATTAATATCAATGCGTATTAGTTCAGTTCTTTTTAACAGATTAAGCTTAGCTGAATTAATTTAAATTAATATATGTTTAAGGTGACATTTTATGTCATAATCAATAGCTATTAAAATAAGCAAACTGATATTTAGCTTTAATTAATTGAGAATACTCGAAAACCTTTCACTTAACATGCTAGATTTTGTTTTTGTATGCCCTTCAGAGCTGAGCTCCGATCCAAACAGTTTTTATTGGCATGCTTCGAGCTTTTTTTTAAAAAAAAAAAAAAAAAAAAAAAAAGAAAGAAAGAAAACCTTATGAGCATTTAAAATATGCATAACCCTTTGCCAACCTCAGCTTGACTTTTATTTATGCCTTTCACCCGAAACAGCTGCCGAAATAAAGGCCCAAAATGTGTGCCAAGTTGCGTTCTTCCTCTTCCTCATGTATATGTTGCTGTTGCTCTTGCTGTTGTTGTTATTGCTGTTTGTGCTGGTAGAATTTATGTTAAATATTCTGTAAGGGCATCAAAAGCCCCCAAGCCGCACAGTCCAAACCACAACAACTGCACCAACAACAACAAAGGCGCAGCATAAAAATTTGTAAATTAAAAAAAAAATACTAAAGCGTGAAAAAAAACTATTTAGGGACAAGCGACACATGTGCCAAGTTATAAAAAAATAAAAACAAAACAAAAGCTGAACAAAAAATCATTTGGATTGTGTTTAAAGTAACACCTCAGACGCTGCCCACCGCACGCACACAAATCAAATGTATATTTTAATGATCCCCGCTCCGTTTTGGGCCACCGTGTCTGTCATTCATAAGTTCCTAGCAGCCGGGGGCGCATAATCAACAAATTATGAAGAACATAAAACGAAAACCAGCAACAACAAAGTCAACAACAGCAACCAAATAATGCGCCATATAAGTATGTTGTACAATGGCCGGGCCACATCGTCTGATAGCCGATGTCAAGGAGCTGCCAGCTTGTGTGGCAATATAATAACAGTTATTGCCGGATCTGCATATTACCCATTTTTACCTGCAGTTGGCAGTTGCCAACACGCCCAAAAGAGCCCAAGAAAATATAACTGGAGTTGCCCGATTGGGAAAGCGAAAGTTTAGTTTTGATAAACCAAATCTTATCGCATATATTTCCGCCTTGCCTGCCCCCAACATTTGACACACCCCATTGTCCCATTCATATAACCCAAATTCTAAGCGCAACTTTTGCGGTCGCTTTAATCAAATTTATGCTCACATCAAACCTAATTTAAATTAGAGGCGACAAAAACAACATAAAAAAATGTTGATTTGAGCAATAAAAAAAAAAAATCAGCAGCCACTTGAAAAAAAAATCACAAACAAGCAAAACTTGAAGTGACTAAAAATGTGAGGCAGCGGCTTTTATTTTGCCAAATAATGAAATGAATAAAATAGATAATTGAATTTTTTTTCTTATACATAGTAAACTGAGCATAGTTAAATTTCCAATTGTGTGCAAAAATAATTTTTTGATTTTTTTTTTGCCACTTTTTAATGTCTTGCGGTTAGTTTTCGGTCACTGTGCGACAAATCGTTCAATAAATTAGGCGAGCTCATCTTGCTGCTTGACGACAAGTCGAAGCAGTCGCCAGAGACAAACACAAGGCACACAGTCATCGTTATGACGGAACATAATTATATAAGGGATCGACGATGTGATACCCTCTACACAAGCTTTGATTGCTTGAAATGAAACTCTATGGACTTATTTAGAAAAATATAAAAATTTAATAAATGAAAATCTAAGAACTCATCGAGCAACTCTTTCCTTTTAGAGAATATGTAAATTGTAGTTCTTGTAAACTCCACAAACGTTTTGCTCAGAGGTATATGTTCAATGAACCTTGCTTTTGTGAGACGAAACTCTAGATTGATGTAGAGTTTAATTTATATCTTATGCTTCAGCCCGACTTGATCAACATACATCATCTCTACATGGCCACCCAGTCCAGGGTATAAAAAGGTTTTCCATTCGATTGCTAAGATCTGGGTACAGCTGACATTTTGCCATAATCCGCCTAGACCTAGTCATTGAACTGTCCGCCAGAAACGATTATCGCGCTTTTTTTTTTAGCAATACGACAAAGCAAAAAGAAAAGAAAAAACAAAAACAAATTTATTCGTCTCAAATGAATTTGACATTTGCTTTTGTTTAGATTTATTTTCATTTATTTTATTTTTGTTTTTGTTTTGTTTTAAGGGCTTGAGCTGACGGATGGATGGACGGATGGATGCGAAGTTTGGGAAAGTATCGCCACGGATCGCTGGGGCAGACTAAACTGGTCGGCTGTAGTAAATCTGAGCAAACTGCGCAACTTAATTAGTCCATGTCAGACGCTTGGCTGCCCCGCCCTCGGCCCACCAACGCCCCGCTCGGCGCTTGGGTAACAACACTCGCCATAAGCCAAGGGGGGCTCGCTCGAGTGCTCGAACATTTATCACCTAAGCAGCATTTGAAATTTAAATGCGTTTGTTTTCATTTTATTAAACTTTGTTTTTTTTTTTTTTTTTTTGTTTTTATGCAAATTCTTACACATCTACTGAGTGGCGGGACTGCCTCGGAAATTGTGTTATTAATTTAATATATAAATAAAGTCGATTCATATAAATATGCATGGATATTTGTATTAAATAAATACATAAAGCCTGTTTGTCTGCGCTTTTGTTTAATACACACTATTTATTATTATTACTGCTGGATTTGTTGTTCCGAATGCCTCTTAGTTTGTTTTCCAAGCAGTCGCTGTCATTAATTAAATTTATTGGTTTTTATTTACCTTTAATGACATTAACAAAATAACAAGTTTTGCCTACCACATTCCAATTGCTGACTGAAAAGTTGGCTAAATATATTTTATTGATCAATACTTGGAATGTTTTTCTTTTGTAAATGAACATATATACATCTTAAAATTAATGTTTATTTATATGAATTTATACAAGTCGAGATTCAAGTGGAAATTTTTTTTAAATTTCACAATACTCTTTCGTTTTTCTTTATCCAGTTCTCTCTTTATTTATGTCTAGTTTTCGCTTTGTAAAATTATATTTCCGTCCCACATCTATTTGCTAACCGTTCATTGGCTCCGCTTACCGCAATTTCAATTTTGGTAATGCAACTTGGCCGAAACAGAGCCAAACCGCAAAACCCACTTACATTATGCTTTATGTGCAAATTATACTATTGTGGTTACATTTTTTGCTCAACACTTGGATAGCTTCGCTTTTGCTTCTCCCTCCCCCCCTATCGTATTTAGACTACAATGCGAGGCAATAATAAAAACAAATTGCCCCAAACAGAGCTGGCCGAACAAACAAACAAAGCCATGTTAATGGCGTGCTGCAAGAATCTTTTCGACTCGATATTTATTTAAAAGCCATACCACTTGAGTCGATTCAATGCCAAAGTCGGCTATGAGCAGTGCGAGCATGCCCTGTAGTAGCAGACAAAGATAAGCTTGATTCCTTACTATATAAAATAGATGATTAATAATTTAAATATATATTTTATTTATTCATTTTAGAGCATAAATTTTCGTTAGACAACAACAACTGTAGGGTATAAGAAAGTCGTTCAAGCTGTTTTCTTCGGAAGATTATCTCTAATGAAAGCGAAAAGATTTTCGTTAAAAACAAATATTATTAACTAAATAACAAGTGAAATTATCATAATTTATGCAATGCATTAGCCTAAACATGTGATTTCAGACTCTTCCGACACAAAAGTCACAAGATTAAATAATATATTTATACAGATATATGCATATATATATATGTGGTTTACAGACCGTTATATTTATATAAGGTATAAAGTGCTTAGACTGGGTGATTGATGTACGGCAGCATTTGCTGACAGCCCATAGATAAATGTATGTCCATTTGAATGCAAGCAGCGAGATATTAAGATGCATATTGTCTCCGCCAAGTGTAATATACATATGCCGACGTATGAAACATACACATGTACATACATACATAGGTATTTTTATAGATATAAGATTTTCGTGTTTCTATAAGCAGCTCTGTTTCTGTTCAGTCTCACGGCAATTGTCGATTTTCAATGCAATGCGTTGTCAAACCAGAAAAAAAAATAACTCACGTGTTTACAAAACAATTAATTTTCTTTGGAAAAACAAGAAAGGCCAAGAAGCCAAAGGGGGGAAGCGGGAGGCTTAAATGGTTAAAGAGGAAGAAAATGAAAAAGATACCGAAACATAACTCAAACAAAAGGCAACTACACAAATGCACTAATCGCTATGCACTTCATTTGTATAGAAACAAAAACAAAAGCAGCAACACCAACAACAACAACAACAATAACAAGAAGGAGAAGAGCTGCAGATACTTGAGCGCTCACTATTTGATACTTGGCAAGCATTCACGCGCATTTAGAAAGCATCGGAACCCAACTGCAAACAGAGATGAGAACCCACTAGTCTTTGAAATAGAAAAGATGAAGATGAACAAAAAAAAAAAAAAAAAAAGAAAAAAAAAGAGAGAAAAAAAGTGCAGCGTGCTTTTGTGTAATCCATTTGAACCGGAAGCAATTGGGCCGACGCTACCGCTGTCGGTGTCGCTGCCAGCGACGCAATCCTCTCGAGAAATTGAACAATTTTAAATATTTAGTGCACGAGACAAGCGAGGGCAAAGCCACATGCAATCGGATCACATGCGCTCACCCGCTCCATCGCTCGCTGCTAACTACAAAGCAAACATCATTCATTGACTGAGCTATTGACAAGTGTATCTTTAAGATACTTTTTTTTTTTTGTTCGTGTAGTGTGAGTGTACAGCGCTAACATCTTTATGGAGAGCACGCACTGCAAGCACATTTCTTATGCTCAGCTTAAATATATTGTAAGAAAGCTGTAAGAGATTGTGGCATTAGCCACAAGCTACAAAAGACGATGGGAATGCTGAAAAAGTGTAAGTGAAATATATAAACGTATGTCTATTAAACTATCTAAAATATAATTAAGATCCAACTTTCTAAAAGTCAGAGTTTTAATAAAATTTACATTTTTGTATCCAAAAGAATTTCAAATTTAAATAAAAACAAAATGATATTAAAATATTTATTAAAAATAATTAATCATCTGGCAACACTCCAGCTAGTTGGCTAACGTATGTTTAGCATGGAAATTCCTCAAGATTGCGACAATAAATTCCTACATATATATTCAAATATCCACAAAATTTATTTGTGTATTTTCCACAAATTTTCGTATTTATATTTAGCCGTCTCTATCGTCACTAAACATTTAGATCTTTAAAATATGAAAATCAATTCCAATCAATTAATCTTCTCTAAATATCTGGCAATACTCCAGCTGGCTAACCTCTGGCTTTCCCCACACAAATTCCTGCAGATTGCGACAATAAATTTGTGCATATTTGAAATTATTATCCACGAGCAGTGAAGCTGTCATCAAATGTATCTACATACGTCTTCATAAAGCTTAAGCAGACAGTAATTAATAAAGAGAACAAACAAACTCGAGATGGCCAATGTACCACACTCCCACACATTTGCGCACATTTATTGTAGTCTAATTAAAAGTCACGCACTTTACGCGCGAAATTAAAAAAAGCTCAAAGACAACGCGTCGTATTAGTAATGTGAAAAGAGACAGCAACAGCGAGAGCAACAATTACGTCTAGGATATTTTTAAATTGCGTCAAATGAATAAAATAAAATAAGATAAAATAAAATGAAATGAAATCAAATACAAATGTGTAGAAAATGCGCGACAATTTTCCCATTTTCCTATTTCTCTTTTGTCGTGTTCCTTAAAATTTTCTTTTTTAGGGGCTACGTCGTGTAGCACTGTCCATGTCTGTATGTGTGTGTGTGTGTGTTTTTGTGTGTGTATTGCTGTTGCCAAATGTGTGCCGCACATTATGTGGTCTAGTGTTCACGCTTCGTTAATACAAGGCAAAAAAAAAGTGCAGTTTTTATTGTTGTAGTTGGTGTTGCGTCCCTCCTGGCTGCCTCTGCTGTGGCAGCCCCTGCTCCTCCTGCTCCTCCTGCTGCTGCTGCCAGCTGCGTGGTGCCTGCTGCCAAAGGGGCGGCAGTTTTTGCGCCACTTTCAGCTAAGTACTTTACAGTATTTACGCATGGCCATAAAACATGTCGTGCGATAAGCATTATCTAACCGCCGCCTACACCTCCTCTGCCCCTCACGCGTTTTCTCTCATGGTGTATGATGGTTATATTTCATGTTTTTATTGTTGTTGTTGTTGTTTTTTTTTTGCATAGTATTCCAGGGCAATCGATCAAGCATAGAGCAGCAACAAACGGTGTCAAAGTGCAGATGAGTTTGTTTGTTTGTTTCTTAATCGCGCTACAAATTCAATTCCATTAAATAGTTATTCAAACAGTCCAATAAATATGCGTGACTGATAATTGGGTTTTCTGTTTAAGTCGAAGCACCGCATGCTACTCTCTCTGTCTCTATAAAGTCTAATGAATGAGTCTCTTAACGACGACAAACTCAATGGAATTCGAATTATTTAATGGCCGGCGAGTATCAGTATTGAAATTCCATTTCAATACAATTTGTTTAATATTTGATATGGCGATTCTGAACAGTTTTTGTTTTATTGTTTGCCCTTTGGCCTGCAGGCGTTGACGTAATGCCTTGAACGTACATTTTTTTCGACTAAACTCAAATGTGGCATGGAGCATGTAATCAGCCATTGCGTAACTTATCAGGTAAAGGCTAAAGAAAGTTCTTTCCACAGAGCGCACAAAACAAAAATACATTTGGTTTCGTTTGCGACGTTATCGGCGATCGATGGTGAAATTGTAATAGATTCGACTATTTTAAGAAGCTGCCAAGCTAAATTTAAAACAATAATTGATCGTTCTATTGAATTTATGAAATATCACGCCGATAGTTTTACTTATCGTTATCGATACATGCGGCGAATGCTCGCGGCCTGTGAAGTCCAAATATCATGTGATTAGCAGTTGTTGAACCCAAAGCTTGACGTAACAAATAACGCAAATTCGCATGCGGCCGCACAAAGCACACACAGATACACAGATAAAGATACAGATACGGATACGGATACAAAAGCAGCAGCAGCAGCAGCAGCAGCAGCAGTTGAGCTTAGATAACTAGCTAAACTATTAGATAACTGCAGCCGGCATTTCTTTTTTTTGATTTCTTTTTCTTTTATAGGACACGGCGAAAAGGTTTTGCACAGTAATTGAGAGATTAGAACGTGCGTATTATGAGATACGCATGCCGGCACACACAGATACAGATACAAACACAGTGGGCAGATGTGAAGCTTTTGCAAAAAAAAAAAAAAGAAATGCTAAAAAAAAGAACAATGCCTATAAATAAGTAAGTGAGAACTGCGCAACGCACATAGAATTCTATTTAATATAAATTTCGCTTTCGACTACCTTGTCAGAAGGTTGCTTAAAGAGAGAACGATGAAGAAGATATGATTTTTGCTCTCTGTTTGCTTTAGGTTTATCTGACGGAAAACTACAGCGAATAGCTGTTGATTAGGCTTAGTCGAGGTCGAAATACCATTGCAAACAGAGTGCAATTAGTAATGGGATTAGGTTAATTAGAGCAACTAACTGAGCGCGCGACTTATATTAATCTGATTCCGTTGGAAATTCCTCTTTTTCCTGTTGTTTTGCTGTGAAATCTAACCAAAATATATGAAATCAAATCCGCGCTGCAATTAGCAGCTAGCTAATGGAATCTCTGCCTTTGACAATTTTTTATTCATCATTTCTTTATATTATTATTATTTGTTCAAACGAAGCGAGAGTTGTTTTTTTTTTTTTATCAGTAATAGCCAAAAAAAAAGCCATTGACTTTTGGCTGTTGTTGGCTAAATAACGGCATATAAATTTAAGAGTCAACTAACTTTTTACCATTTTTTTGCCGTTTTAATAATTTTTTTCTGTTTCTATTTTATTTAAATTTCGAAATGATTTTATCGTTCGGCTGTCTGCCAAGTTCAAAGTATTTCAATTTGTTTCGAATGCCAACATTTGAACGGCATCGTTGGCTAATTTATATATATTAATTTATGAATATACCCAAAGTGCATGATTTAATCCCGGTCATTTTTATAAGTCTATTTAAACAAATTAAAGTCTTAGAATATATTACTCAAGCGTAGCCCATAATGGAAAATGCAGCAAACATTTTCTCTTTGGGTTATTTTTAGGCAGCGTCAAAAATATTTTGCAATTTTTTAGCAAAGTTTTTTACGTCAAAGTCTAACTTATGTAATGACAGTTTTTTTTTTTTTCATTTTGTGGTGAACTAAAATTTACGCACCTTTTACGATTTTAGTTGTTTTTGGCTTAACTGATTTTTCTGTAGACGTTTTATGTTGTGTTTTTTAATCTCTATTTTTTAATTGGCTGCACTTTGGCACACTTTAAAAAATTTGCTCAATTTTCTTGCAGCAACAATTCAACATTTTCTGGTTTGCACTCTTCAAAAACTGCACTCGACTTTGATTTTTCATCAATTTGAATTATTTGTAATATTTTTGTGCACATTGAGGCTCAATATTTTCTTTTTATACTGAAAGACAATTTTACAATTTTTTTTTTTAATTTTCAATTTTGTTTTGGAAAATGGGAAAATGTGTGAAAATTGCGTGAGCAGCGACGTCAAAAATTTCAAATTTCGAAACTATTGAGCAGCGACCGGCTAGGATAGCTGTCAAAATGCTCTTTAGATAATATTTAGCTGTTATTTAGCACAATTCCTCTTTATTTATTTTATTCCGGTATTTCCTTTTACTTTAGTTTTCACCAGGTTTCGTTTGGGGGAATTGGGTGAAAACTATTTGAATTCAAACCGGAGAAACGATTTCAAAAAACACGATCGACGCGACGCGATGCGATGCGATGCTACGACAAACGTCCAAAAGAAAAACTGTTCGATTTCGAAAAAAATGAAAATGCTGCCGACGGCGCAATCAGCGGACCCTCCGCTCAGCGTGTGTTGTCAAATCGAATGCCAGCGAGTGACTAAAGCGAAAATTTCATTCAACATACGCGGAACCGAACCACTCGGCCTGCTCGGCTGCCCTCAGTCTCAGTCGCGTGGCTTCGTGTGCGCTTCGTGAAAATCGTTCGAGTCGGCCAATCGGGAATTTCTTTTCAATGGATGATGGGTACCACGAGGCGTTAGAATAGTGCAATATCTAACTAACTCCACGAAATATCATATTTATATCTGTTATCATATTTAACTGGTATCAGGAGTGGGGACCCCTAGCCGGGTAAACAGTCCAAAAGAACTGCAGTAAATTCCTATATATAAAAGCATTTCTTTGAAAACAACTAAGCTGAATTCTTTGAATTTACAATTCGTTTTTTAAAGAATTAAAAAAGTTTATTAACACTAAATATGGTTGTCAAGCGGTTGCTGATAAAGATCTTTTTGTTAAATATATATATATTTTTTTTATTTTATTTACGTAGAAAAAGTTGCTCAGTTCTTAGCAAGGGATTAAAGTTCTCAGAAAAAATTGCTTATTTTATTTGATGAAATATAAATAATATTTTGAGAGTCTGAAACTTATATAGTATATGTATGTATGTATATATTTGTGTTTAATTTACAACATAATACAAAAACTAATTTAGTTTTATTTATTTTATTTTTTTTTTATTTTTTGCAAATAGTATTAAACTATGACTGAATACACCTACATATGCAGGTTTTTGCTCAGTTCTCACAATTTACTGCATTTCCTAATTTCCACTAGCGATTCGCGCGCTTTTATGATTACAGCGCTTGGGGCTGGCGTTTGTGCATTTTGGCGCGTAGACACCCACTTGTTGTTGTTTTGCTTGTTGCCCTTGTTGCCAATTTCACAAGTGCACAAACACCAATTAACATTGCCCAAAGAGCAGCTGGAAAAAAACAACAAGTGACGCACAAAGCGCCGGATTCAGCAAAAGCTTAACAAATTTTATAAGCCAAATGTGATAAGCCATAGAGATACTAGAGGTGTTGACGCTTCCTCTGCCCAATTTGTGACGTTTGTTGATATGAATATACAACTATGATCACTTGATAGTCTAGCAACCGAATGCTTCCGCCAGTAGTAGCGCATTGGTCCAAATGGGGAATTCGTTAAACATTTGTGAACAGCCAAAAGCGAATCAAATTGTTCTATATCTTATCGTTTTAGAAATCACATGCCCCACAACGGCAAACGCGCAGCAAATAAACACTTTGCACGTTGAACTTACCTGGCTAACAACGTTTTTGGGGTGTCTCCATGTACATATATCTACGTCATTATTTCCGATAAGAGTTATGCATAGATCTACAGATAAGAGGCGTCATAGTAAATAAATCTATCTATTCCTTGCCAATATGGGAATATAGATTGATAGGCTGAGTTGTTAAGTAAAAAAAAAGGAAACAAAAATATTGATGAACATGACCAAAGACCAAAGACGAGTTCCTATTAAAATTAATAATATTTCTAGTATTCCTATTAGTTGATTAATTAATAATAAAATCTTAATTTATGAATTTTCAGTACATAACTCTGACTCTCTCTTTCTCTCAGTCTGTCCATCATTATCTATATCTCACTCGCTCTCTCTCTCTCTTTGTATATATATATATATATATATATATA